>JAHBCN010007031.1:0-45682 GCA_019359885.1 Listronotus oregonensis
CCGTTTAACCGTGCGAGCGAAAACCACAATAGGTCTACTTTTCCCTCTCGCTCTAGCATGGATTCTAGAGGTAAGGATCAACCCCTCTGTGTTACAAAAATGACCCTCAAATTGCAGTAAATTAGATGGCGTTGTGTTCTAAAGGGCCGTTTTTAAATGTCACTTTATATATTGCGGTCAAAATCATTGGTTCCCTGAGCTACACCAACGCCTCCTAGTGAGGGTCACTTTTAGAGCAAACCAGTCATAAAAGAGGGTCATTCTTACCGATACAATCCATACGCTCTAGGTGCAAGAGGCACTAGCGGATGCGGAGAGCTCGCGAAAAGTATTCCCAGACGCGAGAAGTCCCGAACTCGACACGAATGCCTTGGCGCGATTGTTGTTGTGTAGTTAGTTGCCTACTAACGGGCGTCTCAATATTGTTTATTACGTTAGATTATAGAAAAATCCCAAACAATTAATAATGTATTACAATGTTCGTTAAAAAAATAAATAAATAAGAAAATTAAATGAGTGCATCTTTTATCAAATCATCACCAATAAAAAATATTATTAAAACTAGTTATTTATGCAAAAAAGTGTGTTAACTTTTAGTCTTTTTTTACGCACGGACCGCTTCGCTATATAACTTATTCAATTTTTTATTTGGGATCGATTTTTCGTAAAATATATTTATATCAGAAATTAAAAACCTAAATATATCCAATAAGCATATTAATAAAGCGAGTGTCATAAACTATGTTTGATAATAAAATAATTATAATAATAATTTGGCAAAAAATGTTTGAATTATACGGTGTTCACTTTAGGCACTAGTGTGTAATGTAAATTACTGGACCTTTTTTGTTATACCCACCCCACAGAAATCGTATAAAAACATGCCAAATTGACAAAAAAGTACACTTTTAGTGATTTATCACGTCTGAAATATAACTAGAGAAAATAAAAAGCCCCTTTATCTAACCAGAACTAACCATGATCGCCCTTTCTGGCTGATTCTCGTGGGGCCAGAGGGGGCGGTCATGGTTAGTTCTAGTTAGTTAAAGCGGTTTTTTATTTTCCCCAATTATATTTTAGGCGTGATAAATCACTAAAAGTATACCTACAAATTGAAAATAAAACCATTCCTCTCCCATCAATACCTTCGGCCGACTTCGACTGATGTCGTAAATCGTTCGTGTTTGGGAATACTTTTCGCGAGCTCTCCGCATCCGCTAGTGCAAGACTAAGGGTAAAATCATATAATTCGTGATTTTGAAGATCCAACTCTTGCGTGTTACCTATCTTAGACAGCTGTTCGCACGTGCGAGCGGCTAGGCTACCTCTAGGTAGGTCTCTTCTCCAAACCTTCGAGCATATACTAGAGGGACCTTCCAAACTTCCTTGACTAGGAGTAACCCAAGGGTGGTAAACTTAACAAGGAGTGCTCGATTTTTACTATTTGTCCGCAAATATAGGTTATATTTTGACGTCAGCGTTTTGCCCAGAATCTAGGACAATCATTCAAAAATTTCAGACCGGTATGAGAGTTGGATCGATTCATTTTTTCAGCCCGCGGAGTTACTTGAGTGTTAAGAAGGGGTGGTTCAGTTCCTATTTGACCTCCGATCAGTGAAGTGCTCGCGATAAAAAAAGTACATAGTTTTTTCCGGGAAGGCGGCTGAAGGAGCTGTATCAACGGCTTTTACCATCGGGGATCAAGAAGAAACTCAAGCCAAACGATGGAGTCCTTCTTCTGGGGCTAAGCGCTGTGAGCGATGATTCCTATATATGTTTCTTTCTGGGAGCCCCACGCACGAGGAATTTTCCTAATGGCGGAAGATGGTTGCGCGCTCAGCAGGAAGGAGCAGTACTGACAGAAAACGGTTATGCGCGATACCAGTAGCAGTCTTCCTGGTCGGACGTCCATTTTTTGTGCCTTGCACCGATAAGAAAATATTTTAGAAAATTTTAAGTTTTGTGAAAATTTCTGAATTTCCGGGCGCTTCGAGCCCGACAATCCAGAGATTCCACTGACAAAGCCCTGGGAAAGCTCACGTTGCCTGCAACGCGTGTCTGGAAAGGGGGAGAGCTGGCGAACGATTTCCTGGAAGAAATCAAAGCCAAAAAACTGAACAATCAATCAATCAAGAAGGGGTGGTTCTAAGGCTAGTACCGGCCAATTATTTTTATATGGCTATTTTATGACTCTAGGGTGTATTTTGTATACAATACTGTTCCCGTATAAAAACACGGATCCTAGTTTTACACCTTTTTATTGGATATCAGGTTTACAAACGTTTCTATGGTAACACTTCAACGTAACGTAATTATGACAATTCTTTAACTGTCTGTCAACTTCTTATCTCTTCGAAAGACAAAACTAAACTGGCCCGTGCGGACTTACCTTGCGCTTTTTATAGTAATGTGGAAAAGAATGGAAAAGTCTAGAATTACCTGGAAGAATTCTTTTACCACAGGATGTAAGAAAAGTGTAAAATGTATGCATCCAGCGCCATCAGGATAATCCGCAATGGCCGTTGAAAAAAGGGAAAAACTAAGGTAATTAATATTAAATAAATTATTACCTAAATAAAATAATTCTAACCTACATTTCTATTAACTAAACAGATATTTTTAAAGTCCGTAACAATACTATTGACTTATCCTCATAAGAAGAAATCTAATGACATCAGATCAGGAGATCATGCTGACCATTTTCATGAATCCTCACCTCCCTATCCACCAGTTTGAAAATATTTGGTTGAGGTACCGCCAGTCATTGATTTTGTAGTAAAATAGGGTTAAGCTTGCTGACAACCATATCATAACCTTTTCAGGATATTGCATCTTTATGTATTGCGAATTAAAAGTGCTCCGTCTTTTTATTCGCGTTTTCGAAAAGTTTCATAATCACCTCGGTCGGATTTAAAGGTATCGATATCTTTAGAATTTTTATGCCAAGGAAGATGCATCTTTAAACTATGTTTGTGCAAAGTTTGGCAATTATATTGATCGCATTTAAACATATCAAAATCTTGGGCATTTTTATTCCATAGAATATGTATATTCAAATTAATTTTCTGAGACGCTTGATAATCATGCATATCGCATTTAAACATACTGACATTTTTGGGATTTTAATGCAGGAGAAAATGCCATTTAAATTATGTTTCTAAACACCTTGAAAATCACACTGATCTCATTTAATTATATTAACATCTTCTGGATTTTTATCTTGGAGAAGATGCGCCTTAAAAACATTTTTCCGAAACGTTTGATAATCACATTGAACACATTTTAAAGTATCAACATTTCCGGGATTTTTGTGCCTGAGAAAATGCATTTTTAAATTGCTTTTTTGAAGGGTGTGATAATCACACTGATCACATTTAAACATATTAAGATCTTCGGGATTTTTATGCTGAAGACGATGTCTCTGTAAATTATTTTTTTCGAAAAGTTTGATAATCACAATGATTACAATTAAACATATTAATATCTCTTTGATTTTTATGTCGATGAAAATGTGCTTTTAAATTATTTTTTAGCAATGTTTGATAGTCACACTGATCGCATTTAAAAATATCAACATTTTTGGGATTTTTATGCATAAAAAGATGCGTCTTTAAACTATTTTTGTAAAGGGTCTGAAAATCACACTGATCGCATTTAAACATATTAATCTTTTTGAGCTTTTTATGTCGGAGAAGATGTGCTTTTAAATTGTGTTTTAGGGATGCTTGATACTCACACTGATCGCATTTAAACATATCAACATTTTTAGGATTTTTATGCATAAGAAGATGCGTCTTTAAACTACCTTTGTAAAGAGTCTGAAAATCACACTGATCGCATTTAAAGATATCGACATCTTCTGGATTTTTATGCTGATGAAGATGTCTCTTAAAATCACTTTTTCGAAAAGTTTGATAATCACAATGATCACAATTAAACATATTAACATCTCCGGGCTTTTTATGTCGGAGAAGATGTGCTTTTAAATTGTGTTTTAGCGATGTTTGATACTCACACTGATCGCATTTAAACATATCAACATTTTCGGGATTTTTATGCATAAGAAGATGCGTCTTTAAATTACCTTTGTAAAGAGTCTGAAAATCACACTGATCGCATTTAAAGATATCGACATCTTCGGGTTTTTTATGCCGGAGAAGATGCCTCCTAAAATCATATTTCCGAAAAGTTTGATAGTCACATTGATCACATTTCGAAATATTAACGTTTTTAGGTTTCTTTAAGTTTCGTTTCTGCATTTCTTGATGGCCGTTTTCGACTAAATGTTCTTTATGTTTTTCTTTACCAGTCCAATTAGCCAATATCCTAAAATAATAATAAAAAAAGTTTTTATTATACGATTTTTTTATTATTATGTAATACTCAGTAGTAAAAAACTTATATTAAAACATAAAGTTTACAATAATAAATTATTCAAATTACATTTTAATTTGAAAATTGCAATCATGTTACTAATTAAATTTACAAAACAGGCCAAAAAAGATTAATCCAAAGGTAAGATGAACTTTCTAATTTTTCCCTCTACCCCCAAAAGCCATAGACAAACTTATAAAATGGAAGCTGGTCCTACCATGGCTTATTAATGAGCAAATGAAGAACAGTTATTGGCGGCTCGTGGTTTTTTTAAAAGGGAAAGTTCAACATACAAATGCAAAAAAGACACATACAGATTATAACTAAGATTGTAATATAAGCAAATACACAGCCACTCTATTTTTTGAAATAAAAGGAAATTTTGTGTCAGCAATAAAGTTATTAATTATTTTTTTATTGAAGTTCCAAACGTTACTAATCAAAACTTTTTCAACAGACACAATTGCAAGAGCATTCAATCTTTCTTTGCCCATAGTATTTCCCAAAAAACTTTCGATTAATTATAAAGTTAAAAAACACCTCTTAGTTTCTGATGTAGTCACTGGAATGCTAACCATAAAACCTGAACAATCTTCTTAACTGCCTTTATCTGAGTCTGAATGATGGAGAGGTTGCTTCGGCGGTATTCTGTGATCTCATTAAAGCATTTGACTGCGTAGATCTCAGAGTACTGCTGAGCAAGCTTGAAGGCTATGGATTTAGGGGAAAATCTGAATACAGGAATTTATAAACGGGAGTTCCGCAGGGATCTGTTTTAGGTCCTCTGCTTTAATTAATTTATATCAATGATCTTGCCAGATAAACCCATATCGGGTAAGTTTACTATGTTTGCTGACGACACAACCATTCTCTGGCACGGCCGTGATGCGGGTGAATTGAAGCGGATCATTGAGACGAATTTAAGACTGGTGTGACGCCAATTTTCTAACCCTTAGTGTCCAAGACAGTGTGTGCAAGCTTGGCGATGTACAACTGGAGAGCAATCCAATAAGTAGGTAGGTTTAAAGTGAGTGGACTTTTTAGGTCCTCCACTGCCACCTCTCGGTTTATTGTGGCTCACACCTTTTTATATTTCTCCCAATAGGATCGAACTTCTAATGAATCCGATACCAGATTGGGAGATAGTTCTTACATCTCCTCTTACTCGTGTCGCTACCGGATACGAGCACAATGTGTTCTGGTGTCCCTGTCTCCTAGAGAGTATGACGAGCAGACGGTTTAATCTGTCATGCCCTTCTCTCCCGGTCTAGTGACGTGGGTAGCTACCAGGTCCTTGTTACAGGAACCAGATGTTCTTTCTGAGGCCGCATCTTCGGCCTTACCCTATGAAAACGGTCCTATCCGCTTTCTGTTAAAGCCAGGGAACCCTTTTTCCTATAAAGGCGGTTCTGTCCGCCTTCTGTTTGGATTCAGAGATCCCTTCCTAAGCACCTGTTTGTTCAGGATGGATTAGCCCTTCCCGTGAAACAGGCGCCGGTGACTTCAGGGGCACCTTTCGAAAAATCCAATAAGTAATCCAACGGTAAATAAATTTTTGGGTCTACACATCAATGAAAGTTAAAGTTTGGACAGCACATTTTTCAACTTAATAAAAAAGTATCTAGAGGTTGCTATGCTGTTAAAGTCGTTTTCCCGGAATAAAATAGTCATATGTCTCGAAACGTCTATTATGCTCTTGTTGAGTCACAAATTCAGTATGGGATATGCTCTTGGGGTTCATGAGCTCACTTCCTGTTTAATAGTGTGTTTGTCTTGCAAAAAAGAGCTATTAGATAATATATATGTGGGGCCAAACATCGGTAATCTTGCAAACCTCTTTTTTTGGCAGAAAAAAAATTAATGTTACCATGTATTTTAATACTGGAAACGATGTGTTTGGTTAGAAAAAACTTCATTACTGAAATTTCTGCAGAATCTTTTTACTCGACGTCCTCAACATTGGTTAAAAATTCATTTGTGTATAATGTTAAAAAATGTTTAACCAGCTTCCAGTGCCTATTAGGAAAATATCCTCTGAAAAAAGATTTAGGAGAGAAGTGAAAGATCTTTTATTAACCGAGGCTTACTATTCTCAGAAGGAATTTTTGAACGATAGTTTTGTGTGAGGCTTGTTTCAATTTTTTTTTATGACTAAATTATGTTGTTTTTATTGTTATGTCTATTTTAATTCTTGGCATAAACTTTTTCATTTTCTTTTTTCTTTTTGTGTGTTGCTTTATTATATTTGTTCATTCGCTTTTTAATTCATTCTGTTTTTAAATACACTATATGTAACGAAAGGGGGGAAAGGTTGGGAAAGGGTCACCATTTATCTATTTTTATATTTAATTTCAATGTTTTTTTTTACTTTATGTAAGATTCTATTTTTTGCTACGTAAATTTTTAGTTTAAGGATGCTTTGTCTATGAATACCATTTTTATTTAAGACAATAAAGTCATTTTGAAGTTTAAAAACACAACAATTTTTGTGTCTTCACTCCTTTAAAAAAAAAAACCTGAATATTTTTAACGTGATGGCCTGAATAAACAGCAAAAACAAAGTAAACAATAACATATATTATGGCAAAAAGTAGGGTTTAGTTTAGATACATACATACACATAATCAACGAATTCTTGGATAGAAATAAAGTAAACAAATCTTGTTTGGCATTAATATATTCAGGGGGGCAAGGGGGGATAGTTGTTGTAAACACACTGCACTGGCAACATTGATTAAACACACTGAATAACATCACTCTGGAAATAATAAGTTTTTCAATGTTTATGGTATTGCACCATAAATTAAATTTTTATAAATCAATGATTTTTTATTGTTAAAAATTATTTTTAAAGCCGGAAAACTATTTTTGTTTATTATCTGAAGTGACAGACAGATATGACATTCACTTTAGATGCTCAATTGGAATGCTGTTGATCAAGTCAGTTTACAAAACGTGTTAATGAATAATACAACCTACTAGAAAGAGATAAAATGACATCGAAGTGCCGTACAACACCTGATTTACTATCATTTTTTATTAAACGAATGCAGCAGCTGTCCAAATCAACCTTGTTGCCGGTGCTTGGAACTGTCATTAATAAATGTTTATATTTAAATCAATGTTGCCTATATTAACACAAAAACCAATAATTTTGAATAATTTTATTACATTTTCAAGGTAATTTCCTCATTTTGATTTTTGAGATCTCGCAATTTGTTTACGTTTGTCCAAAACAAAAACAAACAGATCACTATACCAAACATCCTGCTTACAAACTGGCGTTGTGTTAATTCTAGTCCTTGAGTTCGTTGCACATAATTCACTTCAATGCATACTTTTAAGTTTACCGAAGAAAATTAGGCATTTTAGCAGTTGCGGTGGTTATTTGTTTTGCATTGTCAGATAATAGCCCACACATGAAATTAATGCAGTTTACTACACCTAAACATCTCAGTAGTGCTATGATGGACGTTTCACAAATAATTACTACTTCTACTTAAAATTCTATTAAAGTAGAAACCTACCTTGTTTCAGTTTGTTCCAACTTTTCCTCTTTTATGTCTACTTCCTCGTTTTTTAACTTCCAATCTTCAAAGGTAGGTAAGTTATTATATCTAAAAGAAAAATTAATAACGCAAACTTAAAAAGAAAAAATAGTTATCCTTAGAATATCCTTTCTATAGCCCAGTATGTAGTTTATAAAGAGATTAAACTTTTCACATGGATTATCAATCACTAACTAGTGTTTTTCATTATTTAATTTTTTATTTATAAAAAATTAAGGTTTTGACTAATTCGACTTTGTGAATGAAAATTTGAAAAAGGGGAGATATAATGATAAATAGGGAGTTAATTAGTTGACTAATGATATATTAGGTATTTGTAAATTTAGATTAAATAATCAGAGGCCCAAAAATTCCACACCATTTACAGTTGTTTAAATTTGGCAATTTTAAGATACTAAATATTCAATTATAAGATATTATAATTGTTTAGAAAAACAGATAGAAAAAGTCAATTGTCTCATTTATTTATGGTAAATATGTCAAGATGCATTATTTGCTAAATGAAAAATTTAAATTATAATAAGAATATATAATGTAATTGGTGTACGAAATTATGTAGATCCTTGCCCCTCAAAAATGACACTATTTTTAAAGACATTTAAATTTTGAATATTAGGTACAATATTTCTGGATCTTTCTTAAAAAGCTATCTGGGTACCGAGTATTTCAAGCGAGGAAACTTATTTTAAACCAAGTAAATAAAACAATGATTATATTGCTGTACTTAAAACTAATACCAACTTACTTATCCAAATCCAGAGCCGAGGAATCCAAAATACATTTAACATCATTATTAGCAGTTTTTGAAAAGCCTTCAAATTCAAAAACTGGCTCTATTTTTATTACCGGACAATTGGAAGTCCTATTTTCTAAAAATAAATTATCAGGAAGATCATATTTTTCTTTAATTAATTCAATAGAGGAATATTCTTCGAGTTCCTTAGGCTTTTCGACTTTAATGGAAGGAGATGCAGAAAATGTTATGGAATCCACTTGGTTGCACCCTACTTCATCAAGCGAATTTTTTAACATTTTTTCGACGATTTCCTTCGAAAAAGGTGATTTTTCTTCGTGGTTGTCACTGTTTCATAAAATATTAATTAACTGAGCCAAGTTTATTAAGCATATTTTAAATTTAAAACTCAGGAACATAATACAGAACATAAAAAACAATAAATAATTCATGAAACCCCGATAACACTGAACCGTGGATCGTTAATCAGCAAGACATAAGCTTTGTTCGCGGGTCCAATTCCGAACCGGTTCAGGGACTATTCGCATGCGCAATATAAAAACGGTCGTTCGCGGTAACACAATTCTGAATTTTTAGTAACAGTTCAGCGTTCGCGGATAACATCGGATTGGTTCGTTACTGATTCAGAATCGGTTCTTGTAGTCCCCGAATTTTTGATGGGATTAAAAGTTCGGTTCTGCTGTTCATGCGCAATATCAACATTCTCATCATCTGTTTGCTGTTTGAGGTGAACCTTAAGAATTTTGCCCTTCTTAGTTTAGCTTAATACCTACTAAATTTAATTGGAAGTATAAATCGATCCATACAAACCTGTTACTTAATTAAAGTTCTTAATTTTTCTTGATTCTTAGTTTAGTTTATTTTAATTGTGAAGTATAAAGCAGTAATATAGTTGTTTATAAATCGATAGAAATAGTAAATTTATTTATTTTTTTTAACAATTATTTATTTATCTGCTAAATTATTTTTAGATACCTAGATATTTTCTTCTATCGATCATGCCCGACCACTTGTCCTCTAGCGATGAGGATATGAAAGAGTTATTAGAACTTATAGATGTTCCTAAAAGCAATGCAATGCAAATTAAGACCATATTTGAAATAAATAATTACATATTACTTATCACGTGCGGAATTATCCATTATTTATGACTGGGTATTTTATTACTTGTGGTGCCAACAGAAATAAAAACAAAATATAAACCTTGATAAATAAAAACAAACTTGGTAAAGTCAGGTTAAGTTAAACAGTCAGCTGTTGGAGAAATTCGATTGAAATCCGCGCCGTTCGCGGTAAATAAAAATCCGGAACCGGTATATAATTAGACATGCGCCTTAAGACAATCCTGAACGGTTCAATTCTAATTCGGAATCGGTTCTTAACGTGACCCGCGAACAAAGCTATTAATATATTCATTTTGGAAACTTGTAGTAAATAGACATCCGGTAAGCGGAAAAATAACAAAGCGTATATTTAGCCAAGTAGGACTATTTCAAAAAGTCAATCTGAACTTCACTTCGAGCAATACCTTCCTGGAGGCAGGGTAAAACCAAGGGTGGTAATCTTAACAAGAAGTGCTGGATCCCATATACGCCGATTTAAATAAATGTCAATTCGATATTTGTGACGTAATCCGTTTGCCATTGTTTTGTTTACAAGTAGTATAAAGTCTTAATTTTATCAAGTGGTATACAATAACAATACGGATTTAATAGTACGTGTACATCCAAATTAGTTTTTAAAAGTTGAATTTTCAACAAAAATTAATAAAATAAATATACTTTCTAGGCAAAACGGTGACGTCACAAACATAACCTTATCTGCGGACAAATCGTAAAATTCGTGCTCTCCTTGTTAAGTTTACCACTATTTTTTGTTTAGGCGCGCATATTTGCAAGGTATAAATAACTGTCTTTCTTAAAAATTTCGGAATCTAGTAAATTGCTTTTTGATAAATAAATAAAAATATAGTAGGTAAAACTTGACAAATATTTGTTTAAAAACGTTTATTACAACAGAAACACATTTTATACTCATAGATAAATACGTCAATTTTTTTAACAAATTATATTTAATTTTGTTTACCTACATTATTTTCTAACGATACTTACTTTTCAAGAAATAAGTATGCATGAATTTTAAATATTTCTATGCTTCATATTTGATTTTTAAGACTTAAAATTCAATTTTAATTATTGTGAGCATAATTATTGAGAGTTTGGGAAAGGAGGAATAGCAAAAACGCAAATTTGAGTAAAAATGTTAATGTTTTATTGGGTAACAATACAAGTACACATTATTAAAGAGGTAAAATTAATAAAAAATATGAATAACTAAAATTAACGTTATAACTGAACAACATTTTGTGTTTATACATACAGCGTGACGAAAATTATTTATTTAAACCTTATACAATATTTTATAATAACTCACGGTCAAAAAAAGCGGCACCTAATTTTTTTTGGACATTTTTGAACAAGCCATAACTTTTTTTCATTATTTCATTGCAATGATTCTCTTGCTAGACGATGGATCAATTAATTGTCTGTGGTCCAATGCACAAATAATTGCAATTAAATAAAAAAAAATGTTATGCCATGTCAAAATTGTTCAAATTGTCGATGTCTGTATTTCACCTATTTGCATTTTGCAAGTTCGTATTTTATAGTTAATAAAACGCTCGCGAAAATAAGATTTAATTGTGAAGAAGATGATATAAATACTTCAATTTTCTTATGAACAATATTTATTTTTTAATGTTTTTTTATAATGTTAATTATAAAACACCCAATAAAACCCATTGGGTGGGTTTTACATAAAAAACCTGGGTTTTTTCCAACCCTGCTTCAAATAATTTTTTCGAAAAGTTTGATAATCACAATGATTACATTTAAACAAATTACCATCTTTGATATTTTTATGTCAGAGAATATGTAATTTAAAATTGTTTTTCAGAAATGTTTGATAATTACACTGATTGCATTTAAACATATCAACATTTTGGGGATTCTTATGTAAAAAAGATGCGTTTTTAAACTACGTTTGTGAAGAGTCTGAAAATCACACTGAGCGCATTTAAACATATAATCTTAGTGATTTTTATGTCTGAGAAAATGCCTTTTTAAATTGCCTTTCTTAAGAGTCTGATAATCACACTGATCGCATTTAAACATATCAACATTTTCGGGATTTTTGTGCATAAGAAGATGCTTTTTTAAATTACCTTTGTAAATAGTCTGAAATTCGCACTGATCGCATTTAAAGATATCGACATCTTTGGGATTCTTATGCAGATGAAGATGTCTCTTAAAATCACTTTTTCGAAAAGTTTGATAATCACAATGATCACAATTAAACCTATAAACATCTCCGGGATTTTTATGTCGGAGAAGATGTACTTTTAAATTGTGTTTTAACGATGTTTGATACTCACACTGATCGCATTTAAACATATCAACATTTTCGGGATTTTTATGCATAAGAAAATGCGTCTTTAAACTACCTTTGTAAAGAGTCTGAAAATCACACTGATCGCATTTAAAGATATGGACATCTTGGGGATTTTTATGCCGAAGAAGATGTCTCTTAAAATCGTATTTCCGAAAAGTTTGATAGTCACACTGATCACATTTAAAAATATTAACGTTTTCAGGTTTCTTTAAGTTTCGTTTCTGAATTTCTTGATGACCGTTATTGACTAAATGTTCTTTATGTTTTTCTTGACCATTCCAATTAGCCAAAATTCTAAAATAAAAAAAAATATGTATAATACGATTTTATTTGTATTATGTAATACTCAATAATAAAAAATTGATAGTAAAACATAAAGTTAACAATATTAAATAATCCACATTAGATTTTAATGTAAAAATTGCAATCATATTACTCATAAAATTTACAAAACATTTCAAAAGAGATTAATCCACAGGATAAACTTTCTAATTTTCCCTCTACCCCCAAAAGCCATAGACAAACTTATGAAATGGGAGCTGGTCCCTCCATGGCTTATTAATGAGCAAATGAAGAACACTTACTGGCGGCTCGTGGTTTTTTAAAGGGAAAGTTCAACATACAAATGCAAAAAAGGCACAAACAGATTATAACTAAGATTGTAACATAAGCAAATACACAGCCACTCTATTTTTTGAAATAAAAGAAAATTTTGTGTCAGCAATAAAGTTTTTAATCATTTTTTTTATTGAAGTTCTAAATGTTACTAATCAAAATTTTTTCAACAGACATCATTGCAAGAGCACTCAATCTTTCTTTGTCCTTAGTATTTCCCAAAAAACTTTGGATTAATTATTAAGTTAAAAAACACCTCTCAGTTTCTGATGTAGTCACTGGAATGCTAACCATAAGACTGGAACAGTTTTCTTAAACACAACAATTTTTGTGTCTTCACTACTGTAAAAAAACACCTAAATATTTTTAACGTGATGGCGCGAATAAACAGCAAAAACAACCTGCCCTTGGAGTAACCAAAACCACAGCACGAGGGCAAGCCAGGGAATGGATCCGAAACAAACACGAGGAATACTGGGGAAACCTCAGTAGAATTAGACATGGAAAAAGCTTCATAAGGGGCCCATCCAAAAGAACGAAAGAAGAACTACTCAGACAAAGTAGGAAAAGACTTCGCATAACAGTAGGGTTGGTAACAGGGCACTATAACCAAAAAGGACACCTACACAAGATAGGCTCATACAATGGGGACCCAAGTTGCAGAATGTGCGACAAGGGGAAAGAAACAGCCCACCATATCCTGTGCGAATGTAAAGCATTGAATCACAAAAGACAGGCATTATTTGGACAACCGGAAATAAGCCCACAGGAATATATCAAGCAACCAGTCTCGGGGTTATACAGACTTGTAGAAGGAACAAGACTAATGGGAGGATTGATATAAAGACAATGGTAGATTAGGCACAAAAAGCCCATGAGGCTGCGTTGCCTCCAGTAGTGAATCAAGACCGATCCCAGGGAAGAAGAAGAAGTCACTGGAATGCTAACCATAAAACCTGAAAAAATTTTTTAAAGACAACAATTTTTGTGTCTTTACTCCTGTAAAAAAAGCACCTAAATGTTTTTAACATGATGGTGTGAATAAAAACAAAGCAAACAATAACATATGTTACTGCAAAAAGTAGGGTTTAGTTTAGATACACACACATAATTTACATCAAAAGGAAATAAATAATTTCGAGTTCACAGAAGAAAATCAAGCATTTTTGCAGTTGCGGTGGTAATTTTTTTTGCATTGTCAAATAATAGCCCACAAAGACTTCTGATAATAGACAACCAAAACATGCAATTATTGCAGTTTACTATACCTAAATATCTTAGTAGTGCCACAACACACATTTCACAAATATTTACCACTCCTACTTAAAATTCTATAAAAGTAGAAATCTACCTCGTTTCAGTTTGTTTCAACTCTTCCTCCTTTATGTCTACTTCCTCGTTTTTTAATTTCCAATCTTCAAAGGTATGTAAGTTATTAAATCTAAAAAAAAATATCCTTAGAATATCCTATCTATGGCTCAATATGTAGTTTATAAAGAGGTTGAACTTTTCGCATAGATTGTCAACCACTAACTGTTTGGTGTTTTATCAGTAGTTTATTTTTTATTTATAAACAATTTAGGTTTTGACAAATTCGACTCCATGAATGGAATATGTTCAAAAAGGTGAGGTATGATGTTAAATAAATAGAGAATTGTTCATTAGTTGACTAATCATATATTATTTGAAAATTTGGATAAAAGAGAGACCCAAAAATTCCAAACTATTTATGGTTGTTTAAATTAGACAATTGTTTTAATACAGACATGCAGATCCTAATTATAAATAGATGTATCCCAGAGAATAAGTAGTGAGTATTCAGTTTAAAATTGTATTAATACAACAAAACTGCACTTTTACTACAAGTGATAGAAAAAGTCAATTGTCTCATTTATTTATGGTCAATATATGTCAAATTGCATTATTTGCTAAATGAAAAATTTAAATAATAATAAGAAAATATAATGTAATTGGTGTACAAAATTATGTAGGTCCTAGACCCCTCAAAAATGACACTATTTTTAAGACATTTAAATTTTGATTATTATGTACATTATTTCTGGATCCTTTTTAAAAAGCTATCTGGGTACCTATTATTTTAAGCGAGGTAATTTATTTTAAACTAAATAAATAAAACAATGCTTATATTACTATACTTAACACTAATACAAACTTACTTATCCAAATCCACAACTTTGGGATCCAAAATACATTTAACATCATTATTAGCATTTTTTAAAAAGTGTTCAGTTTCAAAAACACCTGGCTCAATTTTTATTACAGGACAATTGGAGGCTCTGTTTTCTATAAATACATAATCAGGATCATCATATTCTTCTTTAATTAATTCGATGGAGCAATATTCATCCAGTTTTTCAGCCTCTTCGACTTTAATGAAAGGAGATGCAGAAAGTGTTATAGAATCCACTTGGTTGCACTCTACTACGTCAACTGAATTTTTCAACCCTATTTTAACGATTTCCTTTAAAATAGGTGATTTTTCTTCGTGATCACTGTTTTCCATCATAAAATATTAATTAACTGACAAAGATGTAGAAAATACAGAAGAAAAACTGTACTAGCCAGGTTTGTTAAGCATCATATATTTTGAATTTAAAAGTTAGAAACAAATTAGACAGAATAAAAAAAACAATTTACATAGGCTTGTCACAAGAAATAAGGAAAGATTATACCACAAAACAGGTCCTTGCTAACCAATAACACTGAAACGTTTTTAGGTTATTCTGGTAGTAGATAGATATCCGGTAAGCGGAGAAAGAACAAAGCCTATATTTACCCATATTAGAGTATTTCAAAAACTTAATCTGAATTTCATTTTAAGCATTTATCTGTCTACAGGCAGCCTTGCCACTTTACCGTACGAGAGAGAAAACACCAATAAATATACAACCAACGCTCTGCTTGCGAGGCTTAACGTAAAACCACCGGGTTCATGATCAGGGACCAAGTTATTATTGGGATCGAAACGGTGGGAAATCCAGCGTGCGAGAGAGAAAGAAATCAGACTTATTGGCGCTTCCTCTTACTCAAGCTGTTTGCACGACTGAGAGGCAAGGCTACCTCTAGGGAGATGTCTTTTGGTTTAAACCTTTGAGCATATACTGGAGGCAGCAATGCCTTTCACCGGTGCAAAAGACAAGAATCGCACACTAATATTTCTTTCTCGCTCTAACGTGCTAATTGGTCCACGAAGGGAATGGCAAATTAGCACGTAGAGCTGGGTATATACCTTTTTCACCGACTCAGCACGTTGGAGCGAGAGGGGAAGGTTAGTGAGTGCTTTTTGTCTTGTACGCTTATCCGGCTGTATCTTTTTATGCTTTTTGTTATTAGAAAGACCCCCCTTCCATTTAAAACTTTTATGGCCAATTGCACTGTGTGGTTTTCTGTTTTCTTAACTAAGGGACGTTTTGAATGTGACTATTGTCATAATATTTGACACCGTCTCAATGCAACTTAGGTTAAGAAGGACTTAAAACTGCTTAAACCACAGTGGTGCAAACCGCCGTTAGATATTTATCTGCTAAACTTTTTTCACCTTTTTTTATTTAGCCTGGGCTATATGTATTAAGAGCAATTTTAGACATAGACGAACAAACCGATTTTTTAGAACCAATATATATTTAAAACTTTGAGTATATACCCTCTAGAGGCAGCTTTGCCACTCGGTCGAACAGGTATGCGAGAAAGAATAGCAGTATATCCTTTCTCTCTCGCTCCACGTGCCTAATATGTAGTATGTATTTATTCACAAATCTTTTTATTTAAATAATTTTTAACTGTATTTCGTTCTTTACTTATTTTTACACATTTTATTAAAATGAACTTAAAATTTAACACACATAACAGGTACTCAGTTATGTATCCATAAGGCAAGAAGAGTGTATTGGGTATGTAATTTATTTCAAATAAAGTTGTGGACAAAATTTGGTCTGATTTTAGATCTCAGTATTTTAAGAAGAGAAATTTTTGATAGGATCTTGGCCCTAATTTTACGTTAGCGTTTTTGGTGGTTTTATACAGTCTGAATCATGCAAATGGAATTAATTCAATAATAATTAAATCAAAGCATGTTAAAAAAAAAACACTTTAACACTTCGAATTTTCAGTTGCGTACTTTTTTTAACAAAAACTTTATACAGGGTGGGTGTGTCATGTACAGTGGCCAATATTTTTAGTTCAAATACAACACCCTGTAGATCAGGACTTCCCAACCAGGGAGACACGCCCCCTAGGAGGCGTAGAAAAATATCAGGGGGCGTAATAGGTACGTTTGCATTTTCGAAAAAAATCTATTTAACGCTTACCTACGCGTTATTTAACTGTTCCGAATTTCCATTTAATCGCTTCTATAGTCGATTATTTACTTTACTTTGGGAGGACCTCGATTCTGATCACAAAGTCCTCCTATTCCACATAGCAGTGCGCTGAGGAGATCATCCTCTTTTTTGAATTCAAAGAAAATAAGTATTTTATGCAACTATTCAAAAATGAAAAATTTCAGTGGATGCTAGCCTATTTGGCTGAAATATTTGAAGCATTAAATCTTCAGGGCAAAAATGGCACTTTGTTAGTAACTATGATCATATTCAAGGTTTCATATAAAAGCTTCAACTTTAGAAAAATAAGTATCTGACTAAAAATGTATTTCCTTTTTCACGGCTATCCGAAGCAATTAATAATCAAAAACTGGATAAAGATTTAAAATCTGAAATAGAAACTCATTTACAAGCGTTGGAAAACGACTTTCACCGATACTATCGAGATGTTAGTTCTGAGTCACCAATAAGGCACATGACCAGAAACCCATTTATTGTCGATTACAATTGCCTGAAGAAGTTCAGAAGGAATTTCTAGAAATGAAGGCTGACTGGACCATGAAAGACGACTTTGATCTCTTGACATTAGAGAAATTTTGGATCAAATGATTCCTTGTTAATCCGAAAGTTGCTTCTCTTGCTTTGAAAATATTTATTCCATTTTTCCACTTATTTATGTAAGACAGGTTTTTTAGCTCTAGTTTTAATAAAAACTAAACAGTGAAATCGCCTTGCCGATTTAAGCGTAGCTCTAGCAATAACTGAACCCAGAATCGACCAACTGGTACAGAGCATGCAAGCTCAAGTATATCATTAGTACTTTTAAATTTTTTATTTATTTGTTCTAAAATTGCTTTAAAAGTTGTTAGATATTATCTAATTATAAAAATATAATTTAAATAAATAAAAAATAATAATAGAATAATATGTATAAGTAAAAAAAACTAAGAAATGTAAATGTAAAAGTAATTAATTATTAAAAGTGTACCTACTCTTCTATTAAAGATCCATAATAAATAAATATTTAGTATCTGCATTGTACCTATTTGAAATTTAAATAAATAATTTAGTTAATATTTTCTTATTTTTGTTGAAACTTAATTAAGGGGGGCATGAAATATATTTTTTTTTTGGTTCGGGAGGCTCGCCGAAATAAAGGTTGGGAACCCTGCTGTAGATTATTAAAATTTTGGATTCTTTAGAACATTTTAGACATATTTCATGTATTATGTCCTATATTTACCCTCAACTGTTTTAGAAATACATATTAGGTATTTTTGGATTTATTGGAAAAATTACATTAAAAAAAAATGTTTTACTACAGAAATATCCTACCACACAGGCAAAAACTAATAAGTAATTATTAAACAACTTTATTTCTTAATGTTATAAAAAATAAAAAGAATATTGTTAATATAGGGGATGTTCAAATGCCTTGGCAACATCCTAATCTTAATTATAAACTTCTAACTTTACTCAATATCTCAAGCGTAACTGATCTAATCGCAAGTGTTAGTTAGTCCTATTAAGTCAGCTAAGACCAGGTGTTATTTTGTATAAAATAGTTTTTCCATAACCCCAGAGAAAGTTATATGATAGCAGATCAGGTAAGCATGCTGGCCATTCCATTGATCTTCCCATGCACCAAGTTGGAAATATTTGGTTGAGGTACTGCCAGACATTGATTGCTCAAGCTTGCTGACAACCATGTCATATTCGCTGAAATTTGTAGGTTTGCTGGATCATGAAAAAGAAACCCATGAACTGCCCTCAAACAATTCTTGCATAAACATTGACCTTATCAGGGTATTGCATCTTTGAGGTTTCTATGTATTGCGATTTAAAGATGCACCATCCTTTCAATCGCGTTTTCGAAAGTTTGATAATCACATTGATCTCATTTAAACATTACGATATCTTCGGGACTTTTATGCTGAAAAAGATGAATATGTAAACTACGTTTGTATAAATTCGTAATTATATTGATCAGATTTAAACATACTAACATCTTTGGGATCTTTTTGCCGAATAATAGTTATCTTCAAATTCCTTTTTGAAAAGCTTAATAATTACACTCATCGCATTTAAACATATTACCATTTTCGGGATTTTTATGCTTCTTTAAATTGTGTTTCTAAAATTTAAAAATCACATTGATTATATTTAAATATATAAACATTTCAAGATTTTATGTCGGAGAAGATCCGTCTTAAAAACATTTTTCCGAAACGTTTGATAATCACATTGGACGCATTTAAAAGTATCAACATTTTAGGGATTTTTAAGTCTGAGAAAATGTATTTTTAAATTACTTTTCTGAAGGATCTGATAATCACACTGATCACATTTAAACATATCCACATCTTCGGGATTTTTATGCTGAAGAAGATGTCTGTTAAAATGCTTTTTTAGGAAAGT
Organism: Listronotus oregonensis; assembly: GCA_019359885.1. Lineage (NCBI taxonomy): Eukaryota > Metazoa > Arthropoda > Insecta > Coleoptera > Curculionidae > Listronotus > Listronotus oregonensis. The sequence goes on from JAHBCN010007031.1 coordinate 19,521, forward strand.
TTAATAATTACAATGATCACAATTAAACATATCAACATCTTCGGGATTTTATGTAGGAGAAGATGCGTCTTAAAAACATTTGTCCATAAAGTCTGATAATCGCATTGATCGCATTTTAACATATAAACATCACTGTGATTTTTATGCAGCAGAAGATGCGTATTTAAATGACCTTTATGAAAAGTTTGATAATTACACTGATCACATTTAAACCAGTCAACATCTTCGGGATTTTTATGCCGGAGATGATGAAACTTTAAATTGTTTTTTCGAAAAGTTTGATAATCGCACTGATCGCATTTAACTATATCTGGGGATTTTTATGCAGCAGAAGATGCGTCTTTAAATGGCCTTTTTAAAAAGTTTGATAATTACACTGAGCACATTTAAACCAGTTAACATCTTTGGCATTTTTATGTCGGAGAAGATGCACTTTTAATGTTTTTTCTGTGAAGTTTAAAAATCACACTGTTCGCATTTAAACATATTAATATTTTCAGGTTTCTTTATGTTCCGTTTTTGCATTTCTTGATGACCGTTATCGATTATATGATCTTTATGTTTTCCTGAACCAAACAAATTATCCAACATCCTAAAATAAGAAAGAACAATTTATGTAAACTAGGTTTTTTTATGCTATGTAACACTTAATACTTTAAAAACGGTAGTATAATATTAAGTTTACAATATTAAATCATTTAAATTACATTTTTATTCAAAAATTGCACACTTATTGGCGACTTCCTGAAGAGTCTGATAATCACACTGATCACATTTAAACACAGCAACAGCTCTGGTATTTTTATGCCTGAGAAGATGCATTTTTAAACTGCCTTTCTGAACAGTCTCATAATCACACTGGTCACATTTAAACATATCAACATCTTAGAGATTTTTATGCCTGAGTAGATGCGACTTTAAATTACGTTTTCGTAAAGTCTTATAATCACAATGATCGCATTTAAACTTATCAACATCTTCGGGGTTTTTATGCTTGAGAAGATGTCTTGTAAAAGGGTCTTTATAAAGACTCTGAAAATCACACTGATCACATTAAACCAAATCAACATCTTTGGGATTTTTATGCCTGAGTAGATGCGACTTTAAATTGCTTTTTCGTGAATTCTTATAATCACAATGATTGCATTTAAACTTATCAACATCTTCGGGATTTTTATGCCGGAGAAAATGTATTTTTAAATTTTTTTTCCATAAAGTTTGAAAATCGCACTGATCACATTTAAATTTATGAACATCTTCGGAATTTTTATGCCTGAGTAGATGCAATTTTAAACTGTATTTATAAACAGTCTGATAATCACACTGATCACATTTAAACCAGTTGACATCTTGAGGATTTTTATGCCTGAGAAGATGCCTTGTAAAAGGGACTTTATAAAGACTCTGATAATTACACTGATCACATTTAAACACATCAACATCTTCCGGATTTTTATGCTTGAGTAAATGCAATTTTAAACTGTATTTATAAACAGTCTGATAATCACACTGATCACATTTAAGCCAGTTGACATCTTCGGGATTTTTATGCCTGAGAAGATGTCTTGTAAAAGGGACTTTATAAAGACTCTGATAATCACACTGATCACATTTAAACATATCAACATCTTCGGGATTTTTATGCTTCAGTAGATGCGGTTTTAAATTGCTTTTTCGTAAAGTCTTATAATCACAATGATCGCATTTAAACATATCAACATCTTCGGGATTTTTATGCCGGAGAAAATGCACTTTTAAATTTTTTTCCGTAGAGTTTGAAAATCACACTGATCGCATTTAAACATATTAAGATTTTCAGGTTTCTTTAAGTTCCGTTTCTGCATTTCTTGATGACCGTTTTCGATTATATGATCTTTATGTTTTTCTTGACCAATCAAATTAGCAGACATCCTAAAATAAGAAAGAAAAAAGATATATAAACTAGGTTTTTTTATGCTATGTAATACCTAATAATTAAAAATCGGTAGTAAAATATTAAGTTTACAATAGTAAATCATCCAAATTACATTTTAATTCAAAAATTGCACACTTATTGGCGGCTCGTCGTTTTTCTAAAAGGGAAAGCTCAACATACAAATACAAAAAACAAAATATATCATACACACCATTTAGACGGACCTTTTTATTTAAGGCACAAACAAATTATAACTGAGATTGTAATATAAGCAAATGCACATTCACTCTATTTTTTTAGCTCTTAGTATTTTCCAAAAAACCTTTGATTAATTATAAAGGTAAAACTCCTCTCAGGATGGCCAGATAAACACGCGAAACACAGCAAACAAAAACATAATTATGTTATGTCAGGAGCAATTTCATACACAGTATTAAAAGTAGGGTTTAGTTTAGATACACACACACAGAGTACAGATCAAAAGGAAATACTTTAAGTCTGAAGAAGAAAATCAAGCATTTAAGCAGTTGTGGTGGTTATTTGTTTTACACTGTCAAATAATATACACAAACACTTGTGTTAAAAGACAACCAAAACATACAATTGTTGCAGTTCAACGATAGTAGTGCCACAACGGACGTTTCCCGAATAATTACTACTCCTGGTTAAGGATGAGTTTGTTACCTAAAATTCTATTAAAGTAGGAATTTACCTTCTTTCAGTTTGTTTCAACTTTTCCTCTTTTATGTCTACTTCCTCGTTTTTTAATTTCCAATCTTCAACGGTGGATAAGTTATTGAATCTACAAAAAAAAAAAAAACTAAAAATTTAAACTTAAAATTAAAAAAAAAAATATTATTCTCATATTATCATATCTATGGCTCGGTATTTATTTATAAAAATAAAGTGATAAAAAAAAGTCATTTGTGTCATTTATTTACAGTCAATATATTATGTTATGTAAATCTACCACAGTCGTAAAGTCTTAGGATAACGGTAGGTCAACTAACAGGACATTGCAAACTCAACAAGCACCTGGAAAGAATAGACCTGGTGGAGGATAGCCTGTGTAGGTTCTGCCAGAAGGCTGAAGAAACAGCCGTACATGTGTGGTGCCACTGTGAAGCACTATGTAGGCTTAGGTTTACTAGGCTTGGTGAGGAAAAGCCAAAACCAGCGAGATATATGGAGTGGCCAGTGTCAAGACTCTGGAGTCTAGTTAAGAAGACGGGCCTGGATAAGGTACTCTAAAAAACGAGAGGAGAAACCACAAAAAATCTGGCAAGGTTGCAGTGGTGGAGGTCATTTTTGCCACCTCCACTCAAATAATCTAATCTAATCTAATCTAATCCAAGTAAATCTATCAGGCTAGCAGGGGTAAATTAGTAAAACTCAATAAAAAAAAATCCCGCGAATTTGTAGCTAGTTGTTGCTCAAGCCGATTTCAAAAAATCGAAATTACTGCTAAGTATATTGATATAAAAATATCAGGAAGTTTTGATAAATCGGTAATTACCTGTCGACTGTATCACACGATTTGTTTCTATAAATTAGCAATATCAAAATATTAGAATTTTTTTATTATTATTTTTAAAACATGCTACCTTGAACTTCATTTTTCACCAAGTTATCAACGGCTGTGATTTTGTTGCTGTGTGCTGGTTAGTTAAAGTGGCTTTATATTTTCCCCAATTATATTTGACGTGAAAATGCGGGGACCTATTAGAAAAGACCCTGATTTGGCAACACTGCACGCTTTCATATAAATATTTAAATTTACAGATATTATAGGAGCAATTAAGTGCTTGCATGCACAGCAATAAATCACTACCATTGATAATGTGGTAAAAAATCAAATTTAAGGTAGCATGTAATGGAAAAATTGAAAAATATAAAAAATATTATCCTATCTATGGCTCAATATGTAGTTTATAAAGAGGTTGAACTTTTCACATTGATTGTCAACCCCTAACTGCTTGGTGTTTTTTCAGTAGTTTATTTACAATTTATAAACAATTAAGGTTTTGACAAATTCGACTACATAAATGGAAATTTCAAAAAGGGGAGGTATGATGCTAAATAAATAGAGAGTTGTTGATTAGTTGACAAATCATAAATTATTTGAAAATTTGGATGAAATACCAGAGACCCAAAAAGTTCCAAACTATTTATGGTTGTTTAAATTAGACAATTGTTTTAATACAGACATGCAGATCCTTAGTATAAATAGATATATCCCAGAGTATAACTAGTGAGTATTTAGTTTATTTTTTTATTACAATAAAACTGCACTTTTACTAAAACTGATAGAAAAAAGTCAATTGTCTCATTTATTTATGGTCAATATATATGTCAAGTTGCATTATTTGCTAAATAAAAAATTTAAATAATAATAAAATATAATGTAAATTGTGTACAAAATTATGTAGGAGACCCCTCAAAAATGACACTTTTTTTTAGACATTTAAATTTTGATTATTAGGTACATTATTTCTGGATCTTTTTTAAAAAGCTATCTGATTAACTATTATTTTAACGAAGGAATTTATTTTAAACTAAATAAATAAAACAATGCTTATATTACTATACTTAAAACTAATACAAACTTACTTATCCAAATCCACAACCGTGGGATCCAAAATACTTTTAACATCATTATTAGCATTTTTTAAAAAGTGTTCAGTTTTAAAAACTCCTGGGTCTATTTTTATTACCGGACAATTGGAAGCCCTGTTTTCTATAAATACATAATCAGGATTATCGTATTCTTCTTTAATTAATTCGACGGAGCAATATTCATCGAGTTTTTCAGCCTTTTCGACTTTAATGGAAGGAGATGCAGAAAGTGTTATAGAATCCACTTGGTTGCACTCTACTACGTCAACTGAATTTTTCAACCCTATTTCAACGATTTCCTTCGAAACAGGTGATTTTTCTTCGTTATCACTATTTTCCATCATAAAATATTAATTAAATGGAAAAGATTTAGAAAACACAAAAAAAAGCTGTAGTAGCCAGGTTTATTAAGCATCATATATTTTGAATTTAAAAGTCAGGAACAAATTAGACAGCATAAAAAACGATTTACATACGCTTGTCACAAGAAGTAAAGAAAGAATATACCACGAAACACCGATAACACTGAAACGTGGATCGTTGATCACTAGGACCAAATTTCCAAAATATGTTCCACAGATTATCTATAAAAATAAAAAAAAAATATGTTCATTTAGGTTATTCTGGTAGTAGATAAATGTCCGGTAAGCGGAGAAAGAACAAAGCCTATATTACACCATCAGTATTTCAAAAAGTAATCTGAATTTCATTTGAGCATTTATCTGCCTGCAGACAGCCTTGCCGCTTTACCGTACGAGAAAGAAAACCAAGAGAAAACACCAATAAGTCCACAAGTAACGCTCTACTTGCGAGTGAGTCAGAAACGTAAAGAAAGTTTGATTGTCCAATTTCAGAAAATTTTATGTTTCCTGGTTTTTATAGAAAATTTGGAAATATCCCAGGTTTTCTGGTTTCTCAAAATTGTAGATTTATAACAAATCCAATTCAATATATTGTTAACAATAGCATTTTTGTGTTGCTTTATTTTTTGTAGTTTAAAATTTTCCGCACCTAACAAAGTAAATTTTGCTTAAAATTTTTCTGCTTATTTATTAAAATAATCAGTTGTTAGGTAATGTTTTTTACCTTCCATTAAAATGAAACAAAAATTCAATACACATAACAGGTACTTGTTTATGTATCCTTAAGGCAAGAAGAGTTTATTGGGTATAAATATAATTGTGGACAAAATTAGGTCCAATTTTGGATCTCAGTATTTTAAGAGGAGAAATTTTTGATAGGAACTTGGCCGTTATTTTACGTTAGTGTTTTTGGTGGGTTTTCAGTCTGAATCTTGCAAATGAAATTAATTCAATAATAATTAAATGAAAGCATGTTTGAAAAAACACTTTAACAGTTTGAATTTTCAGTTGCGTAATTTTTTCAACAAAAACTTAATACAGGCTGGGTGTGTCATGTACAATGGCCAATATGAACATTTTTAGTTCAAATACAACACCCTGTAGATCAGGACTTCCCAACCAGGGAGACACGCCCCCTAGGAGGCGTAGAAAAATATTAAGGGGTATAATAGGTACGTTTGCATTTCCGAAAAAAATCTATTTAACGCTTACCTACGCGTTATTTAACTGTTCCGAATTGCCATTTAATCGCTTCTACAGTCTGTTATTTACTTTACTTTGGGAGGACCTCGATTCTGATCACAAAGTACTCCTATTCCACATAGCAGTGCGCTGAGGAGGTCATCCTCTTTTTTGAATTTAAAGAAAATAGGTATTTTATGCAACTATTCAAAAATGAAAAATTTCAGTGGGAGCTAGCCTATTTGGCTGAAATATTTGAAGCACTGAATCTTCAGGGAGGGGGTGTCACTAATATTGAAGATTTTGCAACAGCGGTTTAGGCTCAAAGTGTGGGGCCCACTTACGGGAACGGGGCTAGGGGCAGGGTAAAGCAGCGTTGCCAGTTGCCACGTAGATGGGATCATAAATCTCTCACGTTACTTATTTATTGGAGGTTTAATAAAACGGCCATAAAAACCAAATAAATTGTATTTTATTTTAAAGCTTAGAAAAACAACAAAGTACATAAAGAACAAAAACCTGCCAAAAAACTAAAAACCAACGGGTAGGAGCGTTTTGCTCCTACATAATTTTTAATAAAATGCTCCACTTTATAAATACCCTGTAGAGTAAACATTATAGGAAACCTTTGTATATTCCTTTTCTTTCTCGCTCTGCGTGCTGATTAAGGTTGTAACGGAACTCCGCCTCCGTTACTGCGGAACTTCCGCAAAGAACCGACCTCCGCATCCGCCTGCGCAGAATTTATGCGGAGTTTTAACGGAGATTTATTTACGATAACATACAATGCGCAAGGAGCGACGCTGGGCGACGCGGCCGCTTGGCTACCTCTTCTCAATTTTGATTACTAGTTTATTTATGAAAGCGTATCTTGTACATGTATGTATGTTATGTACCCATTTGAAATAAATATTTTTGACTTTAATAAATCAAAAATGTCTATTTTTTTCACTTCAAATTGCACATCCGCCTCCGCTTCCGTTAACCTCCGCATCCGCGGAGGCGAACCTCTGCTCCTCCGCATCCGCCTCCGCTAAGAAGGCCTCCGTTACAACCCCGGTGCTGATATAGATCTGCCGAAGGTCGGCGACCAGCTCCACTAGGTATAGTCTCGGACGCTATGTTATTAAATATAGACGAAAGCAGAAGGTTATAATTTAAATATGCATATTAATAGGATATTTGTAATTACTTAGTAAATAGTTAAAAAAAATAAAATGTGATAGTCTAACTCGGAAAAGGTCTCTACAAATAGGTTTGTTTCTGTAAATCCCCGTCGTCTCAAAGTACTCAAAAATTCGCTATTTCCGCGACTAGTCGCTGCGAACGGCAACATTCCCACTTCCCACTTCGTGCGTTTCCGGATGACTTCGGTCTCCTTCGAAGTGGGAAAGGTCTTTGTTGCGGAATGCGGAAGCCATTTTCTTTCACTTATTGTTTATGTGCTATTTTTAAAGTGCCGTGTCGCCGCGTGATTTTGGAGATTTTTCCTAATTGTTAGTGTTTCTCTCTGTTATTGGGTAAGTTTGGCATACTTTTTGTTTTAAGCAGTAATTCTCTTGAGTTGAGCATATTATGCAGTGTGTATTTTGTTACAGAAGAAAATCGCAGAGGCAGCTGCCCCAAATTTTTTGCAAAGGAAAACGAGGATCACATGCACCATTGTAAGTACAATATATACAATCATTTAATAATTTCATTTTTATTCTGATCTACCTAATATTTATCTATATTTTTAATGGTATGCAATATTTTTGTATTTTAATTTAATTTTTTACTCGGAAACATTTCCTTTCGAAGTGTTTTGTATGGAAAAATTAAAATTATGCAAATTATATTTAAGCTACTGCTGTAGGTAGGCCTATTTTTTGCTTGTTTTAAAACACTAAGGATATATTGTCTTTGAGAGACTAACAAAATTAAACTAAACATTTTTTGTTAGAAAAGAAATTAACAAATCTTCATTTCAATTAACTACTTTGTGGGTACTTTGAGAGCTGTAATACTAATGTTTTTGCATTCATCATAGAGAGAAATTGTAAGAGATTTTAAAACTGGGAAAAAGTTTTAGGTAATTGTCTCAGAAAGTTGCTCTCTCCGATTTTGACCAAATTTGATACGGGTTGGGCGCTGATTACGAATCTGAAAAAATTTTCGGCAACGTTTGTTTTCAGATATTCATCATCAAAGTTGAAAATCAAACTAACCTTATTTACACTATTCTCCTTCACAGAATTCTTGATTTTTACACCAAATTGGTACACAATATTTCACAAACACCTTTTAGAAACTTGTTTTTATATAATTTTACATTTTTTTCCCATTTAATTGCAAACCTCCACTTTCACACGCCGCAACGTGTAGGCAACCATGTATACACTAGGCTTTTGTAAACAATTGTGACTGCTGCCTTGAACTTGAGAGTTGCAATTTAATGGGAAAAAGTGTAAATAAATAAAATACAAGGTTTTAAGGGTGTTTATAAATATTGTGTGCCACTTTAGTGTAACAATCAAGAATTGTGTACAAAAAGAAGGGAATCATTGAAAATTAGGTTAGTTTGATTTTAACTTCGATAATGAATATCTCGTAAACAACTGCCGAAATTTTGCGATTCGTAATCACCCCAAAGTACCAAATTTGGTTAAAATCGGGGGGAATTTCAAAATTACAAGTTTTATAATTATCAGATCTAAGGGCATAAATATTTCAAAATGAAGTGCCATTGTTATAGCATTATTATTTACTCCTATAATAAAACAAAATAAATAAAAATGAAATTATTTTACTGTTGTTTCTTCATACTTTTAAAATATAAAACTAATTAGGGGTATCATTGTATTTTGTAATCAATTTCTTTATGCAGAAGCATGCTTTTTATGTAAATATTTTAATTTAATGTGCTTTCAAAACATATTAAATTTGCTAACATACATACATTTTAAAATAGCAAGTAGTTTGCAAAAATTAAAATAATTCAAAAATGTCTATTAGTTGTTAATAATAATTTACATTATGAGTCCGGTAGGTTACTTGTTACAGTACGAGTTAGACATGATGGACGAGGTGATGCTAAGAGCCGAGTCAAGAATGTCTAAACCTAAACTAGTAACTGTAACAAGTATTACTGAAATGTATCGAAATGTATTTTATTTCATACTTAAGTCTGTTCTGTATCATTATTTGATTTCAAAAATCAAAAAATCACAATTTATTCTAAAAGTTGCATTATCTTTTACCCTGTGACGACAGTCAACAAGTGGAAGAAAATGTCATGTTGGCATATTTTTTTAAATGTCTTATTTGATTCATAAAAATGAAACAGTTTGGTAAGTGTTACATAGCGACACTTACCTGCTCTGATATTGAACCTACCGGACTTAAATTTATAATGTAATCAAAGGTCTACCCGAGGGTCTACCAGACGATATGAAATAAAAGTAAAATCAGCTGTTGACCGCTAACCCCATAAACAACTAAAAGTTAAAATCATAGGATTATGTTCTGTGCTTTTGTGTGTTTTAAGGCTAAATTTCTGCTAATTTGGTTATTATTAAAAATAAGATGTCATTTAAAGTGGCAAAGTGGGATGTGTTTTACTAAATATTGTAGGAAAAATAGGAAAACTATTCAATATATATATCAACATGTAGGTACAGGATCATTTAACAAGTGCTGAAAAAAGCTATAGTTGTGGCTTTCCTCATTTAGGAAAAGGGTCCCATTAAAAAAATATTTTATGAGGTATTTTTTTTGTTTTAATTTAATCCATTTTCTTTAGTATTCTTTCAAATTTTATGGGCAAAATACACAAGATGGCTATTTCACATTTTTTTTATATAAGAAGAATGCCATCAATATGGCCCTATTTAGTCCTCATTGGATGGTTCTGTAAATTGATCGTCATGTATTTACATGAGGAACATTTTTTAAAAGATTTTTATTCATTTATGTTTATGTTGATACATAAAGTAAAAAACAGATTTCAATGTTAAAATTCTTATAGATGTATGTAATTTCAAAGTTTTTAGGCTCAAGTATTTTACATTTTAGATTTTTTGTAAATAGATTTAGTTTTACTGAAAATGGGATGAGTTATTTATTTTTATAATGGTTTTTATTATTTTCTTATGATATAAAAAAGTGGAGGAAGCACAATAAGTATTTTGTCAGATTTTATACACAGAATTTTGATTAAAAGTGTATTTTATAATAGCATGAGATGTTGAAGATTTTTCTTCTATTTATGTTTGATTTTATGCTAGTCACTAATTATTATTATATATAGCCTTTGCCAATTTTAAATTCTGGAGGAAATTTAAGATAATAAGAGTGGAATCAAGTTAATAAATTATTATTTTTTTGAATAAAGTAGGGAAACTGAAAAAATTAGACCTAAAATCAACAAAAACTGATAAAAAGACCAAATAAGCATAGGGTTTTTTTGTATTTAGAAATAATCATCTTAGTTACCATAGTTTATACAAAATTCCAATATCTACTTTTTATACATGTGTATTTTTAATTTTTAAATATAATGACAATGTAATTTTACGATGAGAGCATACAACATATGTCACTGTGTCTCACCATATAGAAATATCAATTTATATTTTTCTTATTTATTTTTTCATATTGTTTACTTTTTCATGTCACAAATAAATATATTTAGTGTGCAAGAAACAAGTTTATATATCCATGTCACTTTCTCTACGTACTTACCTACTTTCTTTCAGACAGCATTATACCTAACAAAATGAAATAGGTTTAAAAGACGCGAAGAAAAGTAACTAATATCTTGGTTAAGAATAAGGTACTGCTTTTTTTCCAGATGTGTTGCTGCGTACTTCTACCCATATGAAAAAATGGTGGACCATTTATTTATTCTTGCAGTAGTTAAAATTAATATATGTATATAGATAATTAAAATAAATATATTAATTTTAAGTTTTGTGTTTTAATTGATTAATGCCCTTTTACATGCAAAAATTAAAAAAAACTTGTGTTTCTTTATTTGAAAAACGGAACTATTAACAATAAGCAACAAAATAATTAATTAATAATTAAATAAATAAAAAAATATTTAAAACGCATTTTAAGGTTTTTTTAAAACAAGGCAATTTTGGCTTATTTTGGTATCTATTTTAGTTGAAAGGTAAATAATTGGTTAAACTTCATCGACAAATAATCAGTTGATGAAGTTTAACTTATTTTTTTCCAATCAACTAAAAAATATACCAAAATAAATCGAAATTGTTTTGGCAAAAATTTTAAATGCCCGCCATAAATATAAATCATCTCAATCGGTAAAGTAGGACAAATATAATTTGATCAACAGACAGGGCCATCTATAAATAAAATTATAAAATAATAATGTAGAGCCATCTCTAGGGGAAGTGGGCGTTCTTGCCATTCAAGGTTATCTTCTGTTGCGAAAGAAATACATTGTTGCAACACTTCTCTAAAATCTCTAACCCTTTTCACAACTAACCCTTTTTTATTCTGTGGTACCTACCAAAACGTGGCGAAATCGTCTATGTTGTGGTCAGCAGGGGGGTGTCACTAATATTGAAGATTTTGCAACAGCGGTTTAGGCTCAAAGTGAGGGGCCCACTTACGGGAACGGGGCTAGGGGCAGGGTAAAGCAGTGTTGCCACGTAGATGGGATCAAAAATCTCTCACGTTACTATTTATTGGAGGTTTAATAAAACGGCCATAAAAACCAAATAAATGGTATTTATTTTAAAGCTTAGAAAAACAACAAAGTACATAAAGAACAAACACCTGCCAAAAAACTAAAAACAACGGGTAGGACGTTTTGCTCCTACATAATTTAATGTAAAAAAATCCCTCCACTTTATAAAAACCTGTAGAGTAAACATGATAGGAAACCTTTGATATACCTTTTCTTTCTCGCTCTGCGTGCTGATTAGGGTTGTAACGGAACTCACCTCCGTTCTGCGGAACTTCCGCAAAGAACCGACCTCCGCAGAATTTATGCGGAGTTTTAACGGAGGTTTATTTACGATAACATACAATGCGCAAGGCGAACCTCTTCTCCTCCGCATCCGCCTCCGCTAAGAAGGTCTCCGTTACAACCCGGTGCTGATATAGATCTGCCGAAGGTCGGCGACCAGCTCCACTAGATATAGTCTCGACGCTATGTTATTAAATAAAAAACAAAAAAGCAGAAGGTAATAATTTAAATATGCATATAAATAGGATATTTAAAATTACTTAGTAAATAGTTAAAAAAAATAAAATAAATGTCATAGTCTAACTCGGAAAAAGTCTCTACAAATAGGTTTGTTTCTGTAAATCCCCGTCGTCTCAAAGTACTCAAAAATTCGCTATTTCCGCGACTAGTCGCTGTGAACGGCAACATACTTCCCACTTTCGTGCGTTTCCGGATGACCGGTCTCCTTCGAAGTGGGGAAGGTCTTTTTTTGGAATGCGGAAGCCATTTTCAATTATTGTTTATGTGCAAATTTTTTAAAGTGCCGTGTCGCCGCGTGTTTTTGAGTTTTTTCCTAATTATTAGTGTTTCTCTATGTTATTGGGTAAGTTTGGCATTTTTTTTGTTTTAAGAGTAATTCGCTTAGTTGAGCATATTTCAGTGTGTATTTTGTTTCAGAAGAAAATCGCAGAGGCAGCTGCCCCAAATTTTTTTCAAAGGAAAACGAGGATAACATACCATTTGTACAATATATACAATCATTTAATAATTTCATTTTTATTCTGAACTACCTAATATTTATGTATTTTTTTAAGGTTATGCATTTAATTTTATTAATTTAATTTTTTTCTCGGGAAAAATTTTTCGAAGTGTTTTGTATGGAAAAATTAAAATTATGCAAATTATATTTAAGCTACTGCTGTAGGCAGGCCTATTTTTTTTTAACTAGTAAATGAGAACACAGTTTTTTCTTTGTTTACTATCACTATATTAATTAATTTATAAAACAGTGACTGCAGTTTCGTAGTAAATACTACATTATCAAACTGAAAGCTTTCAGTTTTATAAATAATTAATTAAAAATGACCATTGTAGTAATTTCTCCCCTATCAAACTGAAAGCTTTCAGTTTGATAATGTAGTAGTACTACGAAACTGCATCACCGTTTTATAAATTAATTAAATATAGTGATAGTAAACAGAAAAACTGTGTTCTCATTTACTAGTTAAAAATGAACTATCACAGTAACGGACACCCCAATTCAATATTTATTTTTCTGTTTTTAAAAAACTAAGGATATATTGTCTTTGAAAGACTAACAAAATTAAACTAAACATTTTTTGTTAGAAAAAAAATTAACAAAATTTCATTTTAATTAACTACTTAGTGGGTACTTTGAGAGCTGTAATACTAATGTTTTTTTCATTCATCATAAAAGAAATTGTAAGAGATTTCAAACTGGAAAAGTTTTTAAAATTTTCAGATCTAAAATGCCCTTTTACATGCAAAATTAAAAAAATTTTTGTTTGTTTATTTGAAAAACGGAACTATTAACAATAAGCAACAAAATAATTAATTAATAATTAAATAAATAAAAAAAAAATTTAAACGCATTTTAAGTTTTTTTTTAAAAAAGGCAATTTGGCTTATTTGGTATCTATTTTAGTTGAAAGGCAAATTGGTTAAACTTCACCGACAAATAATCAGTTGATGAAGTTTAACTTATTTTTTTTAATCAACTAAAAAATATACCAAAATAACGGAAAACTTTGGGAAAAATTTTAAATGCCCGCCATAAATATAAATTATCTCAATCGGTAAAGTAGGACAAATATAATTTGATCAACAGACAGGGCCATCTATAAATAGAATTATAAAATAATTATGTAGAGCCATCTCTAGGGAAGTGGGGGGTTCTTGCCATTCAAGGTTATCTTCTGTTGCGAAAGAAATACATTGTTGCAACACTTCTTTAACCCCTTTTTTATTCTGTGGTGGCGAAATCGTCTATATTGTGGTCAGTTGTGGTACCTGAGTTTCCATCCAAAACCAAAATACATATTGCAATATTTAATATTTTACAATGGAAATCAGTGATAATAAAACGATATCACCCATTTCAATGGATATGGGATATAGGGTTAAAAAATACATGAAGAAATAGACTGCAACAAAGAGGATTCAATAACTCTTTCTGCATCCTTTTCCATTAAAAGTGAAGAGTATGAAGCACGTGAAAATTATTACTCTACAGAATTAATTAAAAAAGAAGACGACGATGTTGATGATGTATTTATAGAGAGTAAATCTTCCAGTAGTTCGATAATTAAAATGGAGCCAGAAATTGAACACATTTTTAAAGACGTTAATGAAGATGTAAAATGTAGCTCTTCTTTTGAGGAGTTATATAAGTAAGTTGGTATCAGCTGGGAGTATGGAATATAAAGTTATAGTTGTCCAGTATAATTTTATTTTTTTTTGTTTGGTTCAAGTTGGCCCTGTTAGGGTAGAGGCACTACTTATGGCCACCTTAAGAAAAACTTAGCAATTGTGCGCTTAGTGCATTTATATTATTATTGGAAAAAAATAAATAAATAGGTATATGGGTAGTTTAAAGTATGCTAAATTTATTGCAATTATTATTTTTTGATAATAACGCTATTTAGCAATTTTTTATTTATTTTTTACCCAAGTCACTTTTGGCCATTAGTTCGCCACCTAATTTTGACTTATGGCCACAGGTCCGCCAGTTTATCTTGACTTATGGTCACCACATATTTGACATTTATTTGTAAGGTACCCACTATGAAAATTAATAAAAAAACGAAACTAGAGATTTTAGAGCAAGTAAAATTTATTAATATTACAAAAAATATACATGTTACTTAGAAGGGCTTTTCGAACACATCAACAAAACTGGTAAACTTTATTATTTTCTTTCTTCTGGAACTAATGTAGGTTCCAGTAATATTCTCAAAACATCTGTTTTGAAAATAATTGATATATCATTTTCAATGTATTCAAAACATGTTTTTTCCTTGTTACTAATTTTCAAGCACTGAATTTCTGAATCGTTTTCCGTAGCTTGGCGTTCTGTTGCTACATATTTGTAGGTAAATGATTTTCTTTTCCCACATGCAGCTTTTTCTATTTCGGGAGAGAACCATGAAACGTCATCGCTGTCGGTCGTATGTATTAATATGTCTTCACTGCCAGATGAACTAGATGAGCTTATTATCTTTTCATTTTTTTTTCTTGGTTTTCTTTTTTAAGGTATTTAAATTTTGCTTTAGATCTCGCTGTATCTGTTTTTCTTTTTTCATCGTTTCTTAGCTTTAACTTTTGCTTTTCTTCATAGTATGCTACCCATCCATCAGCTGTAACTACAGAAGGTGTATATTCCTTTTTCCCCTAAACAAAACTGTCAGATTTTCTTTGTCAGATGCAGTTCGTTCATCGTATACCGACTTTCCATGAGGACCGAGTATCACTCCTGTGTTTGGCGCTAATGCAAAACCAGCTTCATCTAAATTAAAAACTCTAGTAGGATCACTTAATACCAAGGGTCGATTAACCTTCTTCAAACCATTTTCTTATTTTTTCTTCACTAACTGCGCCCTACCGCCATGAATTTATTCTGTTTTTTTTTTCTAGATATTTGTTTATGCCGATTTAAAAAAGAGTAGTACCAAGTTTTACCAGGTCGACCATTTACGAAAGAAACATCTAATTTCAATTCTTTGAACAGAACTTAGCAGCCCATCTCTATCGACGGGAAACTTCATTTTGGCACAGTCCAAAATCCAATCTTCCAAGACTTTTTTTATTTTCTTCTTTTTTCCACAGTGTCCAGTAGATGTTCTGAATGATTTTTCCTGAAATTTGTTTCTAAGTGTTGTTTTGCGAACCCTAAACTCTTTCCTTGCCTTCAAAACAGGCATTCTATTGTCTACAACTTCCAGAGCTTGTTCCATTTTAAATGGAAAATATTGATTTTTTTTTCTTTTTTGGTGTTTTTGCATCCTGACTGAAAATAATATTTATATTAAGGTATCAGATTTTTTTGATTGTTGGTGGCCATAAATAAACTATCGCATTCTATCAATGGCCATCATAGTGGCTATAAGTCACGATACAAGGAATTGTAGATGTTACTAATGGCCACCCAATTTTTTGCAGAAAAAAATATGATAAATATTGATAAGACACAAAAATACAAGTGAAGTGAACCTCCACTTACCTTTGATATTCCCAAAAATAAAAAACTTTTATAAAACCATCAATTACTCCGATGTATCTAGATTAAATCTTAACAAAAATCACTAGTATATTCTCTAGCACCTACGGGATAAAACAAATAGGCACGCAATTCATGGTGGTCTTACATTAACATAAACAGACATGTGTTAGACTGATCATAATCCACCCCTTCCCCAATCGTAAATTGTACAACTGTTAACGCTGTTGGCAACTCTTATTATTTTGCATCAAAGAAAGAAGTGGCCATTAGTAGGGTTGTGGCCATAAGTGGTGCCTCTACCCTACCTGAAACCAAACCAGCCACCTAATTTTTTACTTCTTGTACTCTAGATCATATTCTTTTTAACCATGAACAGGGTCTAACACAAAAACAATATTGATTTTTTTTTCTTTAAAAAATTTAAATTAATTTTAAAAAATTTCAGATTCACCAGTGTGTTTACCTTTAAAGAGTGGAAATTGAAAAACGAGGAAGTAGATATTAAAGAGGAAGACTTGAAACAAACTGAAAACAGGTATGGACACCTATGTTAATTTAATTTTAGATTTGAGTTTTACCACTACCACTATAGCCTCGTTTACACAGGATGGACCAGATTTTTAGTTCGAAGTCTAAATCACGTCATGCATACTTTTTTTTCTGGTGTAAACACATGGATATTAAAATTTGCTACTCAAATTTGAACTGTCTCAACTAGGGAAGATTAAAAATGATTTTCTTAACAGTTTTGATCTTTGATAGTCCTTATTTAGCAAGAAAATCGGCGAATTATAGTCAACCTACAAAATATTTTTATTATTTTTACTTTTTTATTTAAAGTCTTGTACATATTTTCATGCTATTTTTTTCAAAATTAATTTAACACTATACAGGGTAAGTCTGTGAAGTGGGACCCCATTTATTGTTTTAAATATTCAAATTGGAAAAAATGTTTTATACAAAAATATTTTGGTTTTTGCTGCTCTATATTTTGCGAACAACATTATGTATATGGGGTGTATCAAAAAGCCTGTACAATTACAAAGTAAATTTTTTTAAATGACTTTCTATATTTTTTGTTACATTTTTGTTTTTTACATAAAATTCTATTGTTTCACATAGCTGTTTCGGGTGGGGGAGCTTCAAAAATATATTTCCATAAAATTTTATTAACAAATATATACTAATACATACTTATGGGATGGAGAAGTGAACAGAGGTGCTGGGCGGGAATACAACAGCAATAATACAACAGGAGATAAACACAAAAACTATTTTACGTCACCCACGGCACTTTTTCGGCATCAAAATATTAGAAAAACTGCATTTTACAATAATTTATTGTTTATCGGACGTGTCATAATATCGGCCATCTGTCATTTTATTTTGAAAGGCAAAGAAAACTGGATTGGTTCAGGAAAATTTTCCATTGGCAAGAAATAATTGTGAAAAAAATAGCTTTGCTAAACTACTGCATTTATTGTAGTAATTTAGGAAATTTTTAAAAACAAAACAGCATAATAGTCTACGGAAAGGAAATAGAACTCGCGTCTAGAGACACTCCAGATAGCGAGCTTCTTGACAGTGTTGACACATGAAACATGCGTTATTATGCAGGAACTCGGCTAAAAAATACATTTCAATGCAATAATTTGGGGTATTTTTTAATACATTTTCACGTCTGAAATATAATTTGGGAATACAAAAAGCTGCTTTGCTAACCAGAACTAACCATGACCGACTAGAACTTAGGGCTTTTGAATTTGTCTAAATTATCCCTACAGAAATTTTTAACAATTTTTTTTTTAATTTTTATATGGTAGAAGTTATAATTTTTCTAAAAAGTGTAATTATATATTCCCCGGGTTTTTTCTAATACATCGTTAAAATATTGTTAATAACTTCCATTTAGGTATAATTTACACAAACTCAAAAGCCCTAAATTCTAATCGGTCATGGTTAGTTCTGGTTGGCAAAGCGGCTTTTTATTTTCCCAAATTATATTTCAGACGTCAAAATGCGGGGACGTATTAAAAAATACCCCAAATTATTGCATTGAAATGTATTTTTTAGCCGAGTTCCTGCATAATAACGCATGTTTCATGTGTCAACACTGTCAAGAAGCTCGCGAGCCATATTATCCGGAGTGTCTCTAGACGCTAGTCCTATTTCCGGTAATTGTTTACAAAACGGTTTTCTGCTATTTTTGGATTAAATGGCAAAATTTTTATACAGTCGTATTCTAGTGTCCTCAGGGATTTCAAATATACTTGCGCAGAAGAGAAATTATGTGTTTTAATATTTTTTATTTCGATTTTAAAATTTAAAATTACCATTGATTTCTTCATATAATGCGAAAACTCCCCGTTATGACAAGAAACAGCAAGAAATTATTTTTAAGGTTAACCGTGCAGTGTTGCCAAATCGGAGTCTTTTTCAATTCGTCTCCGCATTTTCACGTCTGAAATATAATTGGGTAAAGTAAAAAGCCGCTTTGCTTACCAGAACTAACCATGACCGACCTTTTAGACAAATTCAAAAGCTTTTAGTTCTAGTCGGTCATGGTTAGTTCTGGTAAGCAAAGCAGCTTTTTATTTATCCCAATTATATTTCAGACAGATAGAATGTCAAAAAATTTGATGGCCTAAATTTATTAAATCTGGCAACACAGAGAACCCCCAAGTTTGTTTTTTCCTAAAATTTAAAAAAATACACAATTTTTTGTTTGTGCGCACGTAAATTCGTATTCCTAATAAATAACAGAAGGTGTGTATACCAAATATTAACCATATAATAGTAAAATAGCAGAAAACCGTTTTGTAAACAATTACCCTATTTCCTTCCCGTAGACTATTCTGCTGTTTTGTTTTTAAAAATTTACTAAATTACTACAAAAAATGCAGCAGTTTGGCAACGCCATTTTCTTCACAATTATTTCTTGCCAATGGAAAATTTTCCTGAACCAATCCAGTTTTCTTTGCCTTTCAAAATAAAATGACAGATGGCAGATATTATGACACGTCCGATAAACAATAAATTATTGTAAAATGCAGTTTTTCAAATATTTTGATGCCGAAAAAGTGCCGTGGGTGACGTAAAATAGTTTTTGTGTTTATCTCCTGTTGTATTATTGCTGTTGTATTCCCGCCCAGCACCTCTGTTCACTCCTCCATCCCGTATGTATTAGTATATATTTGTTAATAAAATTTTATTGAAACATATTTTTGAAGCTCCCTCACCGGATTATTATTATATTGTATCCATATAAGTAGCCTGTAAAAGACATTTTTAAAAAAACTTTTAAAATGGCATCATCCCTATATTCAATTGTTTACGAGATATTCTTATTTAAATACAAATTTAAAATTAAAAAATCCGCTCATCTCTTAATGTTGTTTTACGTTTCTATGGTTTTAGCGGTTTTTGTAGAGTGACAAAACAGCCAGAGTAATAATTAATAAGTAATTACATATCACATGACGAGTAGAAATAGGTAAAATCTTAAAGAAGAAAAAAAAACGATTAAAACAATTTGTTTACAGATTAATAAAACTGTCACTATGACATTTTTATTAATCTTTATAGCATATATGGTTGTGATGCAACTCTCAAAAAACCGCTGAAACCATAGAAACGTTAAGGTGGCCGTCTGGATGCGCTGGCGCAGGCATTTTAGATACTAATATTTTACAATTTTGTGTTCCACCAAGTGCTGCCCCGGTGCGTAGAAAAGTATAACCGAAAAAATGTCAACAATTTCAACTAAAAATAAATGCCAATATGTTCTGAAGTACAGAGACTTATTTCGCCCAAAAGCTGAAACAATTTAATAAAATTTAAGGGTCATTCTTCAATATTTTACAATTTTAAATTAAACTTCGCCATAATAAGAATTTTGACTGTATTATAAAACAAGTTAGCCACTTTTGAATTTTATTGGTAAAATTTAAAAATAACAGTATGCGAAATTTAAAAATTATTAAAAAAATTTGAATGTTTGTTCACTCATGTAACTAAAATGTTGCGATATAGTTAAATTGACAAAAATATTTTACCGCCCTATTATGTTAAAGTACCACCGACTTTTAGCATAAAAAATAGTGTGGTAGAGCAAGTACATAGTAAAAATTTAAAAATCGCCAGAAAATGAAAGTTTAGAAATTCAATGAAATGGAAAAACAAATAGGTATCATAGGTATAAAAGCAAAAAGGATATCCCTTTGTTTAACCCGCCTTGTAGTTTAAGTATTATGAATGTTTCTGCGGGAATTCGTAGCAAAAAAGGTACTTTTATCAAAACTAATAAGGCGACCGATGGCGACGGTTAGCGCTGACATCGGACGAATAAATGAAAATGTATGATCAACTACAATGTAGAGGTAATAGACTGCTATAGGAGCGCTTAAATTAGTGCGAACACGAGCGAACGAACGAACGAATGAATTCGTTCGTGCTCCCTCGTTCGCAAACGATCCGTGGAAACTCATCATGTCGTCGGAAACAGATGAGGACATTATAATTAGCGCTGCCAGTTTTGTAGTTATAGCGGGCCTTTCGCAAAAACGTAAAAAAATAAAAGAAAATGGTGTTTAAATTTGTTAAAGAGAAGAAACCATACAGGGAGCAAAACTTTGTTAATGGATTTAACAAGCGATAACTTGGGCCAAAAACAAACTTTTGTAGAATGTCTGTGACAGATTTTTGGCATTCCCGCCTGAATGATGCAAGAAGCGAATTTATTTTCATCCACATCGCAATTTAATTCTGAAGAAATGTCAGTCCACGTATCAATTTTCTTGTTGGTTATTTTGTACAAATTTGATTTTGGATCCCATAAGCACGGTTTGCTTCTATATAATTCGATTAATTGAAGGGTGTTCTCGTTTGTCCACTCCATTCTGTATTGGTCTATATTAAACGACTTATAAATACCAATAAGTATTAAAATCTACTTAATTATTTACCTGCAAACATAGAATTTTATTATATTAACGCAGCCCATAAATTTCGTTTGCTAAGAGCGAATTCGCTCGCTACTAACTAGACACCGTTTACATTGAGCACGAATTTTCTTTGATAATTCGCGGATTTACCGATAAGCGTCGGAACATGCGAGAACACGAACGAATTCGTTCGGTCTTCTTCGGTTCGCCATTTAAAGCCGGGTATTCACTTAGCGAACGTATACAGCCGCACGGCAACAAACGTAAATGCCGTAAATGTACGTACAATTTGTTCGACATGCGCTCTGACATCCACATTTAACAAACGTATGCGTGTAGTGTTGTTCACCTTCGTTCCGACAATTCATATTTCATTCATATACGTACACATTCCAAAACTGCATGCAGTGAATTTCCTTTGATATACCGACAAGCGAGCGAACCTTTCCGCAACCAAATGCATGCGTCCGTCAATAAAATTATTTACGTCCACACTAACCGAACCTTAGACAAGGAAAGAGAGAGGACGCGTAATCTCCGTATTCGAAGTGTGCCCAGTCCAAAAACATTAAAAACAAGATAGACTCCATTATTTACATTTGATTGAAATCATACATTGGTATAGAGTTGCCAAATTCAGCGAAGTGGCTGATTATTTATGGCCACTTGGACTCACTTGGTAATTCTCCTTATGCCAATTTACAAAAATTTTCTTGTTTACCTTAAAACTTTCTTAATTAAAATAAGTATAAACGAACTTCAAAACAAACAACCTTTTAATATCATAGTTTTTACTACTTTTAACAATATTTTTATAAAAAATAAAAATAAAGTACAAATTTAATTTAAACATCGACAACTCCGCCATTATCGCGTAATGCGCGTTCACGTCATTTCATTCATTTTTCCGTGTGCTACATTGTCAGTTTTCGCTTGTGTTTGGAATAAGTGTGTTTACGGTTTTGTGCTGTTAAACTAACCAAAACTTGATTTTTGTGTAAAAACATTTAATTATGGATCGATCGTGTCTTATTTGTAAGAAAAAGGATTATAAAAACCCAGAAGTGTCTTTTCACAGGTAATTAAAGTTATAGGTTATGTCAACCGCAAGGCCAGTGGCCAGTGGCGTGGTTATAGCCGAATTTAATTTGTGTGTATGTTTGTTATTTATTATTAAGAATGTTGAAAAGGTTTTATTTTCTAATTAATACAATATCCTAAATAATTGTTGGTTAAGGGTATGAATGTTTATGCTTACTAAAATAATATGTTTCTATACGCTTAAATTAACAGTTTATATTTACTTCAGGTTTCCGACAAATTTGGAAATAAAAACGTGTGTGGCTCTCAGTTTTTGGTTTACAAGACAATAACAATGTTCCAAAGCAACCTGACATATGTTCAGATCATTTTGATGGAACGGATATTATTTGTCAACCTAATGGACGTAAACAGATAAGGCCAGATGCTTTACCGCGTGAAAATGTTTCCGTGTTTTTGCACTATCCCTCTTCTAGGTCAGTACATTAATTTCATATATATTTATTGCTTAAAAGATAGAGTTTTAGTGGATTTAGTCTTTGTCATCATTGCGCTTTAAACAAATAAGTAGTAGATTTTACATGATCAAAAAATTTATTTTAGCTCGAGCTCTAGCTTGCAGTCTACTGTTAGTGACGATGCCTCAATTGAAACTTCTCCTAATAGTGCACTTGGGTAAGTTCCCATTACTTAGTTTTTTTTTTCTAATTTTTTTTCCAACAATGTGTTTTAAAATTATTTAATTTCTGGTATATTTAAAATAGGTTTCGCTCTTTAAAAAATCTAATTTTTTTTGAAAGGTATATCAAAAATATAATTTAGAATGACGAAAAAAATATATCATACAAGTTTTAGTAGCCTGAGAGCTGGCAGCATTTTTTGGGTAAGTATTTGAGGCAAGCTGAAAACTTGTCATATACTTCTCCTATTAAACCCCAACACGGAACTGCAGACCTGGCTGGTAAGTAGCGGGGCTTAATCAATCCCTAAATTTTTAAAAATATTTATTTTTTTTCCAAAAATGTATTTAAGGCAATATGCAATTTTTATATGTTGTAGTTGAATGTATAAAGAATTAAAAAAAATAATAAGCCAGACGATTTTGTGGGGGTTTTAACCTCGCCAGGCGCGTGCAAAAACATTTTGCAAAAAACATAAAAAAATGTATTTGAGGCAATTTGAAAATTTAATAGGGTATTATTTATAACTAAAAAATAAGATTCTCAGAAAGACAGATCATTTTGGTGGGACTTTCCATATGCCAGGTGATCTAAAAAATTATGTATAGTAGCGAAGTCACCTTGGATTATTACCTTGGAACCCAGCTGCTGTGTATAAAATTTAAAATAAACTATTAAACTTAATAGTTAATATCCTCTATAAAAATGTTTACCCCTCAAAAATTGCCGCTTTTCCCTGGGGGTGAATTGCACCCCTTCTCGGGGGTGGAATTTTTTTATCAAAAATAAATATGGAAGTGGATAGATTAAATAATTTTAAGCAACTTTTGTTTCATAAAGTTTTTTTCGAAAGGCATTACTTTCCGAGTTATTCGCAATTGAATATGTCAATTTTTCAACTAAAACAAACACGTTTTCAAACGGTTTTTCGCAAATAACTCAAAAAGTAAGCATTTTATCGAAAATATCATTCTTACAAAAAATATAGCTTATAAAAAAATACCAAGAACGGTGGGCTTATGATGTCCATGGACCCAATACTATACGGAATTATATGTTGAAGGTTGGTTCTTATTCGTCAAATGCCAACATTAAAAGTTTTAACGTAATATAAACAAAAAACGATACATTTTTTTGGAAAAGCTCATAAGACCTTTTTTGAAGTACTTAAAAAAAAACTTAATTTTTGTTTTTTACAAAAGTTTTTAGCACTAAAATTAAGCGAGTTATGGCCAAAATAAAGTTGATCTCTATTTTTTTTTTAATGAAAAAATGTGAAAATCACCACCTAATTACCACCCTAATCAAAAATAATCGTTCTCACTTTACAATTCACTTAATTTTTGTATTTGTAATACACTCAGGAAGTTTGACCGGTTTAAAGTGCATATTTTTGAAAAAAAATTGAGCTTAACGTGAAAGAGACATTTTTGTAATTTTGAAATAAATAGCCTTTTCTTTAAAACATCTCAAAAACCCTTAATGATAGGTAAACAAAACAAAACGAAAATTTTTGGTAAAGAAAAACCTACAATTTTGTATTCTACAAAATTTTACGCATCATTAAGGGTTTTTGAATTATTTTGAAGAAAAGGCAATTTTTTTCAAAATTAAAAAAATGTCTCTTTCACTTTAAGCTCATTTTTTTTAAATATGCATTTTTAAAACAATCAAACTTCCTAAGCATATTACAAATACATAGAAAAAGTAAAAAAAATAGACTCATAAGAAAAAAATAGAATTCGCAGTATTAACACATAAACAATATTATTTAGAAATGAATAATATTGTTTCAGTACTAGAGGACCCCAGACACCCACAAAATGATTTTTGGTTTAGAAGACTTGCAAATGGTTTAATAAATTGCATGTCAAGTCAAATAATCATTTAATTAGTCAATTGCTACTTTTAATAAATTGCCTATTATTTCCGCTAGAATAACCCCCAAGAATCAAAAATACAAAATTGGGGGATAAGCAGAGCTGTAAAAACTTGAAGTACTTCAAGTAAAATTTTTCTTGAAGTACTTTTTTGTACTTTAAGTATTTTATTTCAAGTACTTTTTATTACGAGGGACTTGTACTTGTCCTTGATTAGTTTTTTTGAAGATACTTGGATTTTTACTTGATTTGACCAAGTAAATTACTTAAAAATATTTATTTAAGTAGTTGAAGTATTACGATGTACTTAAAGTAAAAAAAAGTACTTTAAGTAAAGACGGTACTTCAAGTAAATAAAAAGTACTTAAAGTAAAAACAATACTTAAGTAAATAAAAAGTACTTGAAGTAAAAAATCAACCAAGTACTCGAATTTACACGCCTTAGATAATCGTACAAACAAGTTAAAACAAGAAATATGCGGGAATCGCTGGATCCAACAGCAAGACAAAATGTGACTATTTGAAATTAGACTTTTTGTTTCTTTTTTCCCAAATCAACCCTTTTTTTGATACCCAATTTTTTATATTTAATAATGATTACAAACAGATTTTTTTATGACAATTTTATTATCGAAGCATTTTGGATACGGGAAAAAGTTTCCCCCACTCCCGAAAAAAGTCAAAAACGTGACAGTTCAAGAATATTCATTGGGGATTTGACGTTTGATGGAGCGGTTCTCCAACTATTTCGTATTGTGACTGCGTTCATTTTTTCCTTCATTTGATCGAAAACCCCCGTATTTTTAGGCAACTTAAACAAAAATTTCCCCTAATAAAAAAGGAAACGGCATTAAAATTAAAGTTAGGTTGTTCTGACTTGATTTTGTGTTGATGAGAAATTAAAATATTTCCCAAGAATAGGTTTTGGGGGCCAAAACCTTTCTGTAGGCACCCATATGAGTAGAGGGAGGGGGGTTCAACGCCATCCCAATCCGGGTTTGCTTTATAATCTCGAAATCTTGACGTCATACATTAATTAGGAATCTTGGGCGAGGCTTATTTTAAATTTCTGCGCATGCGCTAAAAAAAAAGGGGCCCCCGTCACCTGTCAAATGTCACCCGTCAACTGTCATATTTCGCGAACCACGTGACTTAGGAAATTTAGCTTCGGGATGAGTTGTATCTTAGGGTCTTACGCAAGCGCTAAAAAAATGGCGCCTGTCGCCTGTCAAATGTCGCCTGTCAACTGTCATATTTCGCGAACCACGTGACTTGGGGAAAATTTTGCTTACGTGGATGAGATGTATCTTAAGGTCTTACGCAAGCGTTAAAATGTCACTTGTCAAA
>JAHBCN010007032.1:0-45681 GCA_019359885.1 Listronotus oregonensis
CACGGTAAAAATCCCCAAAAAGGGTTTTTGGGCCCCTTAAAAAAAAGGTCGGATTTTCAAAGGGTTTAAAATTGTAATTTTTTCCCCCAAATTTTTTAAAAGGGAAAGGGAAAATTTTAAAAAAGGAAAATAGTAAATTAATTTTTAACCAAAAATTTTAAAACAAAAGATAAAAAAATTTTTTTAAAAAATATTACCAAAAACCTTAAAATACCCAATTTATTTAAAAAATTTGGGCAAAAAACTTGAAATTAGAATTTAACAAAAATTTTTAAGTTTATTAAAAAAATTTTAAAATCCCCCCCCTTCATTTTCCAATTTTTTTGCTAACCAATCCTTTTTTGAAAAAAAGGGAAAATTTTTTAATTTAAATTTTGTAAAAAATTAGGTTAAGTAGTTAAAGGTTTTTTGGGTTTTAAAAAATTTTCAAAAATAAGACCTTTCACAAAATTTTTATTAAAAAAGGGGTTGTGTTTGGCAATAAATGAAAAAAAAGGTTGAAGAGAGTGCTGGATAAAGAAGTTTTAGCGTTAATAGGATCAAATCGAAACAGGTTAAAAGTTAAAAGTAATATTCACAACCCTCATATAATAACTAGAATAACTACTGTTCATAAAAATAGCACTTTATGTATGGACTTATATATATTTAAATTTTATTTGGGGACTTAAAAATTTTCGCCAGAAACCCCACACTTTTTAATGGAAACATCTTTCCGGGGCTGCTGCATTACTGGGAACTATGCTAAAAAACACAAAAAAAAAAATTAAATAATATTAATCCATGCACGATCTGCTGATTTATTGTAATAGAGTTAGATCGGAAGTAGTTATTCTTGTTATTCTATAAGGGTTTTGGGGTTTAATTTACAAAAGGTTGGTTTTTGGGATTGTTTCTTTTTTATTTAAGTAAATTTTTAAACCCCCCCCCCCCCCCCCCCCCAAAAAAAAAAAAAAAAAAAAAAAAAAAAAAAAACTGGGTAGGTTTTGATCCCATGTTTTTAAAAAGTTAAGTTTAGAATTTTTTGGCCATCTTTAAAACACTTCCCCTTATATTCAGCATTCAAAGGATATTGTGATTGTTATTATTGTTGTGGCTGGCAGAGGTTATTTAATTTCTCCTGACAGCTTCTGTTATGTATACAATGATTACACAGTAAAAAGTTAACAAAGTAACATAAGTGAATTTATAAAGAAAGTTTATTTTGCATTTCAAATTGGAGATTAAGACAAAGCATGGTCTCAAAGAAGCATCAAGGAAGAAAAGAAAAGGTTTAGCAATAAAGAGTAAGTAATCCTAAAATTATGTATAAATATTAGAAACAATTTTTTGATCAGTTATAAAAAAATAAATATATTTAATTTATTGTTAATAAGTTTTTTCATTAAAAATGTTTTTATTTTTAAAAAAAACCTTTAATGGGATTTTTGGGGAAAAGCCTTTTTTTTAAACCCAAGATTTTTAAAACATTCTGCAAAGATATCCCATGCAGCTGAAAAAAATTAGAGACGTGTGTAATAGATATGGCTCATATATTTACTTTATCATTACTGATAGTAAATTTACAATATTTTTAAATTTATATAAAATTTACAAGAGTAAAGTAAAAAAATTTTTAAAAGGTGTAAATGCCCTAAGGGGTAAGTTTTTAGTTTAACCCTTAAATTTAATAAAAAAAAATTTTTTATTTTAATCAAAAGTATTACCTGACCTCCCCCCTTTTGGGAAATAAAAAGGGCATTTTTAAAATAATTTCCCAAACCTTTTCCCACTTTTTTTTCTTCCCAATTATAACTTTTTTAAATTTCCCAAATTTTTCAAAAAGAAACAATTTTGAAGAAAACCCTTTTAATAAAAAAATAAATTTTGAGTTTTTAAGGCTAAAAAAGTAGAAATTTAAGGTTTAAATTTTATATAAGTTTCTATATTCTATAAGTTTACCGAAAAACCCAATACAAATTCCAACCATAACTGTTTACTTATTTAGTGTTTTAATCTTAATTTAGCTAATAATCATCTTTTATTTTAAAATACAAATAGAAGAGCTTAATAAAACACACCAAAAAAATTTTAAACCCCTAAAAAAAAAAAATTTTTTTAAAAAAGGAAAAAATTAAATTTTATATGTAAAACATTTTATTGTTTTTTTAAAAATAAAATTTTTTTTTTTTTTTTTTTTTTTTTAAAATTTTTTTTAAAATTTTAAAAAAAAGGAATTTTAATTTTTAAAAAAAAAAAAAAAAATTAAAAGGAAAATTTTTTTTTTAGAAAAAAATTTTTTTTTAAAAAAAAAATTTTTTTTTTTTAAAATTTTTTTAAATTTTTGGTTTTTTTTTTTGGGTTCCCCCTTTTTGGGGGGGGTTTTTTAACCCCCTTTTTTCCAAAACAAAAAACCCCTTTTTTTTTTTTTTTTTTTTTAAAAAAAAGGGGAAAATTAAAAAATTTTTTTTTTTAAAAAAACCCCCCCCCGGGGGGGGGGCCCCCCCTTTTTTTGGGGGGGGTTTTTTTTTAAAAAAATTTTTTTTTTTTTTTGGGGGGTTTTTTTTGGGGGGAAAATTGGTTTTTAAAAAAATTTTTTTAATTTTTAAAAAAAATTTTTTTTAAAAAAAAAAAAAAAACCAAAAAAATTTGGAAACCCAACCAAAACCCCCTTTTTTTCCAAACCTTTAACCCCCAAAAAAAATTTTTAAAAAATTTTTAAAAAAAAAAATTTTTCCAAAAAAAAAATTTTTTTTTAAAAAAAAAAAAATTTTTTTTTTTTTTAAAAAAAAAAAAAAAAGGGGTTTTTTAAAAAAAAAAAATTTTGGGGGGAAAAAAAAAAAGGGTTTTGGGGGGAAGGAAAAAAAAAGGGGGGGGAAAAGGGGGAAAAAAAGGGGGGGGTTTTGGGGGGGTTTTTAAAAATTTTTTCGGGTTTTTTTTTTTGGGGGGGTTTTTAAAAAAAAAAAACCCCAAAAACCTTTTAAAAATTTTTAAAAAAAAATTTTGGCCCCCTTTTTTTTAAAAAAAACCCCCCCCCCGGAAAAAAAAAAAAATTTTTTCCCCCTTTTTTTAAAAATTTGGGTTTAAAAAAAAAAAGGGGGGGGGAAAAAAAAAAAAAGGGGAAAAAAAAAAATTTTTGTTTTTTTTTTTTTTTTTATTTATTTTTTCTTTTAAAAAATTTTTTGGGGGGAAAAAAATTCCCCAAAAAAAAAAATTTTTAATTTTTTTTAAAAAATTTTTTTTTTTTCCTTTTTCCCAAAAAAAATTTTTTTTTTGTTTAAAAAGGAAAAAAAACCCCTTTTTTGGGCCAAATTTTTAAAAGGGTTTTTTTTAAAATTTTTTTTTTTAAAAAAAGGTTAAATTTTTTTAAAAAAAAAAAAAAATTTTTAAAAAAATTCCCTTTTCTTTTTGGCCTTGGGGGAAAATTTTTTTTTTGGGGCCCCCCTTTTTTTAAAAAAAATTTTAAAACCTTCCGGGGGTTTTAAAAAAAAATTTAAAAAAAAATTTTTTTTAAAAATTTTTTTTAAAAAAAAATTTTTTTAAATTTTTTTTTTTTTAAAAAAATTTTAAAAAAAAAAAAAATTTTTAAAAAAAATAAAAAAATTTTTAAAATTTAAAAAAAAAAAATTTTTTAAAAAAAAATTTTTTTTTTAAAAAAAAATTTTTAAAAAAATTTAACTTTTTAAAAAATTTTAAAATTTAAAAGGGGGAAAAAGGGGGGGGGGTTTTTTTTTTAAAAAAAATTTTGGTTTTTTTTCCCCTTTTTTCCCCCCCGGTTTTTTTTTCTTCCCCCGGGGTTTTTAAAAACCCCCCTTTTTTTTTTTCCCCCCAAAAAAAAAAAAAATTTTTTAAAAATTTTAACAAAAAAACCCTTTTTTTTTAAAATTTTTTTTTTTTAAAAAAAAATTTTTTTTTTTTTCCCAAACCCCAAATTAAAAAAATTTTTTTTTTTAAAATTTTTAAAAAAAAAAAATTTTTTTTTTAAAAAAAAACCCCCTTTTTTTTTTAAAGGGAAAAAATTTTTTCCCCCAAAAAAACCAAATTTTTCCCCCTTTTTTTTCCCCAAAAAGGTTTAAATTTTTTCCCCCTTTTTTCCCCCAAAGGGGTTTTTTTTTTTCCCCCCTTTTTTTAAAATTTTTTAAAACCCCCCTTTTAATTTTAAAAAGGGGGTTTTTTTTTTTTTTCCCAAAGGGGGGCCCCCTTTTTTAAAATTTAACCGAATAAATTTTTTTAAAAAAAAAATTTTATTTTAAAACCAAAAAAAAAAATTTTTTAAAAATTTTTTTTAAAATTCCAAAAAAAAAAACCCAAAAAAAATTTTGGGGGCCCCTTTTTTTTTTTTAAATTTTTTTTTGGGGTTTGGGCCCTTTTTTTTTTTTTTCCTTTTTTTGTTTTGGAAAAAAAAAATTTTAAAAAAATTTTTTTTATTTTTTTTTTTTTCCCAAAACCCTTTCCCTTTTTTCCCAAAATGGGGGAAAAAAAAAAAAGGGAAAAACCTTTTTAAAAAATTTTAAAAAAACCCTTTTTAAACCCCCCCGGGGGAAAAATTTTTTAAAATTTTTTAAAAATTTTTAAAAAACCAAAATTTTTTAAAAAATTTTTTTTTTTTTTAAAATTTCTTTTTTTCCAAAAAAATTTTAAAATTTTAAATTTTTTTTCCCCAAAAAAAATTAAAAATTTTTTTTTTTTGGGCAAAAATTTTTAAAAAAAGGTTTTTTTTAAAAAAAAAAACCCCCCAAAAAAAAAAAAAAAAAAATTTTTTCCTTAAAAACCCCAAAAAAAAAAAAAAAAAGGGGCCCCCTTTTTTTAAAATTTGCCTTTTTAAAAACCCTTTTTTTTCCCCTTTTTTTAAAGTTTTTTGGGGTTTTTTTTAAAAAAAAAAAGGGAAAATTTTTCCAAAATTTTTTTTAAAAAAAAATTTTTTTAAAAAAAAAAATTTTTTTAAAAAGAAAGGTTTTCCCAATTTTAAAACCCCCCAAAAAAAGGGAAAAAAAAAATTTTTTTTAAAAAATTTTTAAAAAAGTTGGGGGGAAAAAAATTTAAAAATTTAAAAAAAAGGGGTTTTCCCAAAAATTTTTTAAAAAATTTAAATTTTTGGGCTTTGGGGTTTTTTTTTCCCCAAAAAAAAAAAAGGGGGAAAAATTTTAAAATTTTTTTTTTAAAAAAAAAAAACTTTAAAAAAAAAAAAATTTTAAATTTAAAAAAGGTTTAAGTTTTTAAAAATTTTTTAAAAAAAAAAAAAAAAAGGGGGGGTTTTAAAAAACCCCGGGGGAAAAAAGGGGGGTTTTTTTAAAAAACGGGAAAAAAAATTTTTAAAAAAAAAAAAAATTTTTAAAAAAACCCAAAAAAAGTGAAGGAGGGTTTTTAAAATTAAAAAAGGGGGGCCCCCTTTTAAAAAATTTTTTTTTATTTTTTCCCCCTTTAAGGTTTTTTTTGGTTTTTAAAAAGGGGTTTTGGGGAAAAAAAATTAAAAAAAAAATTTTTTTTTTAAAAAAAATTTTGGGGGAAAAAAAATTTTCCCCAAAATTTTTTAAAAAAAAAATTTTTTTTTTAACCAAAAACCCTTTTAAAAAAAACCAAAATTTTAAAAAAAAAAATTTTTAAATTTTCCCCCCAAAAAAAAAAACCCCAAAAAATTTTTTTTTAAAAAAAAGGGGGGGGGTTTTTTTTTGGAAAATTTTGGTTAATCCCCAAAACCAAAAAAAAATTTGGGGGGGTTTTCCCCGGGGTTTAAAATTTGGGTTTTTTGTTTTTTTAAATTTAAAAAATTTTTAAATTTTTTTTTTTATTTAAAATGGGAAACTGTTTTTTAAAAAAAACCCTTTTTAAAAAAAATTTTAAAACAAAAAAGGGGAAAAAAAATTTTTTTTAAAAAAAAAAATTTTTTTAAAAAAAGGGGGGGGCCCCCAAAACCCCCAAAAGGGGAAAAAAAAAACAAAAAATTTTTTGGGGTTTTTTTTGGGGGCCCAAAATTTAAAATTTTTTAAAATTTAAAAAATTTGGGGCCTTTTTGGGGAAAAAACGGGAAAACCCCAAAAAAAAATTTTTTTAAAAAAACCCCAAAATTTTTTTCCTTTAAAAAAACCCCTAAAATTTTTTTTTTTTTTAAAATTTTTTAAAAAAAAATTTTTTTAACTTTTTTAAAAAATTTTTTTTTTAAAAAAAAAGGGGAAAAAATTTTAAAAAAAAAAAAAAAATTTTTTTTAAAAAAAAGGAAATTTTTTTAAAACCAAGGTAAAAATTTTGGGGAAAAAAAAAAAACCCCTTTTTTAAAAACAAAAAAATTTTTGTTTTTTTTTGGAAAAAGGGGGGGTTTTTTTTTGGGGGGGGGGGGTTTCCCCCCCCAAAAAAAAATTTTTTAAATTTTTAAAAAATTTTAAAAAAAATTTTCCCAAAATTTTTTTTAAAAACCCCCCCCCCGGGGGGGTTTTTTTGTTTTGTTTTCCCCCCCAAAAAAAAAAAAAATTTTTTTTTTTTAAATTTTTAAAAAAAAATTTCCCCTTTTTTTTTTAAAATTTTTTTATATATATATATATATATATATATATATATATATATATATATATATATATATATATATATATATATATATATATATATACCCGGAATTGAAGTATTTTAATTAAAAATAAAGGGCTATCTCGTGGTCTTCAATTTTGCGGAATTCGCAAAATTTTTAAATTAAAGTCAATTTTCCGCTTCTACATTTAAATTTTACGAAACGAAAAAGTTACATTAACCTTTTTGGACAACTGATATATTTTAAGTCGACCAATAAAAAACCGTCAATTTTCCCCCCCCTAGATTTTAAATATTGCGAATCGAAAAGCTTAAAAAATAGAAGGCTCCTACAATTGACACATTTGAAACGACCAATCGGGAAAACAAGTTTCGCAATTCGCAAATCGCATTTCAAGAATGAACTACGCTTTA
The DNA here is from genome assembly GCA_019359885.1 of Listronotus oregonensis. Taxonomy (NCBI): domain Eukaryota; kingdom Metazoa; phylum Arthropoda; class Insecta; order Coleoptera; family Curculionidae; genus Listronotus; species Listronotus oregonensis. The sequence goes on from JAHBCN010007032.1 coordinate 6,913, forward strand.
AAGAATTCGCAAAATTTTTCCCCGGTTTTTTTTTGGTATTTCATAGCGCTGCGTTTTTTCTAAGGGAATTTGGTGCTGGGACTTTGACAAGATGCAAGATGGAAGATTGAAAAGAGTATTAAGTTCGATTGACGTTTTAATTTATTTCCCTTCTTTAAAACTTTTTTGTGTGATTTATAATTTTTTTTTAACAATATTGTATCTTATGCTCGGTTTTTCTCTGTGTATTGTTTTAATAAACATTTAAAATCCTTTGGTCCAGTAATGGCAGTTAAATATTTTTACTGATAAAGAAGGGATATTGCCAGGCGAATTTTCCCCTCTAGGGGGACAGGGAACGCCTGGGTTCCCCCAAAAGGAGCCCCCCAAGGGGCCCTGACCACCGAGGATGGAAAAAAATTATTTTGTGAAAAGTTTAACCTCATAACGCAGGAAAGATTAAATTTTAAAGATAATTACTATTGAAAATTATATTTTTGCGAGTTTTAATTAGGCAACATAATAAATTATTTTGCAGCTAAAAAATGCAGAAAAAAGATGTTTTAATTGTTTTTGTTTCGTGTTTTTTTTTTGCATTATTTTTTATTTAGTTTTTTCAATTTCTTTTACTTTATTTAACTGTCTAAGATTCTTCATGTTAGTTGTTAGCTGTTTAAGTTTAGGAATGATTCCATTTTTATATTACAACTAGTATTACAGTGTTATTAAGTGTTATTATTATTATTATTATTTATTTACAAAGATCCGACATGACGTATCCTATGGCTTCGACCCCATAGGGCGTCATGCGGAAGGCCATTCATATCGAAGACCACTCCTCGCGTCCGCTGGGTGGGGATTCGGCCAAAATTCATTTGCCCCCAGTAAACGAAGAGACCCAAGGACAACAGATTTTTGTATTTTCATCACCAGTTGTTCGGGTGAATTTGACATGTGGGAATACACTTCAGCTCCCCCTACAATTTTCCCTTCATGCCCTCCAAAACGCCAACTATCAGGACAACCAGTCAAAAGTTATATTCCCGGGTAGAGCTCCGAAGTTCGCCAAGAAATCCCGAATTTGGCCGTTTCTCCCTTTCCCTTTATATCGATGTTAGTTTCTGCTGAGGCGGAGAATCCCAAAACCAAAATAAAGTTTTCCCTTTATCAAGAAGAACGATATCAGGTTTTTTTTGGGCGGATTTGATGCGTAGTTGGGAATGCATAATTCCAATATATGCGACAGGTTATTTATTATTATTATTATTTCATCTTAACAAGCCATTCTTTTTTATCTTTCTCATTTAAATTTTTCTAATTATTCTAATTAAACTTAGTTTTTTCCTAATTATTTTTTATTTAGTTATGGAACTAAAGTATAAGTAAAGGTGGAAGTAAAGTTTTCATAATTAATGCATTCCCATTTATTTAAAATGCCTTAGTTTATTAGTTTTAGTAATTTATGATTTGTGTGTTCACTTCAGTCCAGCTCCAGAGTGATTCTTGCAAAATAAAAATAAATTTTCAATTATATCAATATATTATTACTAATTTTTTTATTTATTTGTAACTAATTTTTTATGTATTAATTGAAATACGCTATATATTTAGTGCAGCATTTTAAAGAATTGGCAAGTTAACTGTTTTTATAGAATATAAATATAAAGTCATATAATCTAATTATTTTGGAAGAATGTTATAACAAATTCCAATATTTTATAACATGTTACTATGTTCCAATTATTTTGATCATTCAATTCAATTTAAATATTTTATATGCAAGATATATTATATTGTTATAATATTATATTGTTTGTATAAACGTTAATGGAGGTGGGGGCCCATTCACGAAATCGCCCGGGGCCCCAGAGGACCTAAGTTCGGCCCTGGCTATGGCATTCCTCTACTATATATTTAGTGTGGATCCCATGTCTTATTTTTTAAATAAAAAATTTAAATATTTAAGAGTTGCCACTGCTATTCAACGTTACAAAGAGCACGATTTATCTCTCAAAGACTAATTTGGGACACATGGTACGAGTAATAAACAGTGCACGACACAAAGTTAGCCACATCTGGGATTCACTGATAATTTAAAATGGTACATTATATACTTGGGAGGCTAAAGGTACTCATTTAATCATGCGCACTTAATAATGTCAGAATGTCACTTAAGTATAAAATGAACATTTTTAATTCAAAGAGAAGCAGCTGCTAGATGTGCTAGAAGGTTTTTTTGCCAATAAAATCAAGGAAAATAAATAAAGAGCCTTATGAGATATTTGTAAGATGGTGTTGTGAAGGGGCGTGAAAAGTTAAATTAAGATGCTATGTGTTTTTCAGAAAGAAATTCAGGACTTACTATCCCTTGACACCTTAAACATATTATTTAATGCTATTTATTCATTTCCTAGCAGCTTAATTAATTAAATACAAATTCTGTAACATTTTTAACACGTTATAGCATCATTTTTTACAAGTTTGAAATTATACCATATATTATATTTTAAAAATGGTATTATTGCGTATACATATTATAATAATATATTTGACAGGGTTTTAATTTCTATCCTGACCTAAATCATAGAGTAAAATATTTGCCTATATCCTCAATAATTGTTTATTCTGTTTTGCTAAACTGGTTTTTTTATTGGATTCTAAAATTATGCATTTTAAATATTTTAAACCTATAGTTAATTAAATATAAATAATAATTTTATGGTTTCTCTCTAGAATTATTTTAAATATATATATTTTTAAATTAACAAAATTGTTTTACTTTGCCAGGATAAATTTAAATGCGAAAATAAGCAGGCGTTTAATAAGTGTTTTTGCTCTTTTATAATTACATTGAATTAACAAAATGCTTTTATTACCTTTTATAAAATAAAAAAAAATAATTTATTAACATCCTCTGTAGCAAATACCTGTCATTTTCCCAAATTCAATTAATTTGGTACATATTACAGAGTGTGTATCTATTCATTTTCATTATTAACTGCACCATTAATGATACTTTTATTAGTTAAAATTTAATAAAGATGTAAATATAACATTAAAAAAGTATATCAAGCAAAAATAAAAATACTTGTCAAATTTTAGTTCAGCCAGCCCATGTGGTTTCTAAAACAAAGGTTTCTTTGGATGTACCTATATAGGATTTGTATTTGACAAAACATTGTATGAAAAGAATTGTGGGAAAATACCAAGGAAGTTTAAAGGTGTATGAAAGCCCAATACTGAAGAACAAAATTGTCCAGGCGTGCAGGGCAGCGGGAATAGGGGGATTGGCCCCGCGGAGTTTGCGCAATGAATAGTAGGTCAGAGCCGGACTTCCATAATTCTTTGTTACTATCTATAAAGTTGACATCATTAAATGTCAAATTCAAACATTACTGTTTTTTTTTGCACAAAATTGTTGGTTATTAAACGATTCTACCATAGAATATTTAAATATATTGTGTAATATTGGATTTTATATCATCTGATATAATATGGAAAAAATAAATGACGCCACTTTACAGCCTTCTATTTAAATGGTCGATATTTTTTGGGAGTTTTGTATTTTTACCAAAAATCTTTGTAAATAAATAAAAACACGATTTTTTAAAATAAATTTCAAAGATTCTATGATAGTTTCATGTACTTATCACCAATTTTGTGATAAAAGAAGGGCAAGATAGTGTTAATGAGTTTAATCTAATCCTAAGATTCTGGCTGTACATTAAAAAGTGAAAATATTTATAACTGCTTTTTAGGCATATACTTTTCACTAATAACAAACATTCATGAGACAGAATAACAGTGGTTAAAAATGTTTAGTATCCGTTAAATATTATGTGTCTACAGTATGTCGAGCTTAAAAGGTTGATAATTTATGTTTATGAAACCAAAAATCTAATTTCTTTTTAAACAAATACAGAAAAAGCAAAAAGGAATAACTTTAACATAAAATTGTACTTTTTTTCATTCAATTAGAGGGACCTGTAGGTATATATTAAAATTTGCCTGGTCTGCCCAGTAATTATTAATTTTGATCCTTTAAAAGAATGTACTAAATTATTAAATGAAATAAAAGTACCTAAATGTAAACCTTATTTCTATTTAATAACCCACAGAAATACACAAACATTGTGGAAATTATCTAAAAGATAGTTAAGATTGCCTTACTTTTCTCACTGCTATTTCCTATGAAATTCTCATTTTCTATTATTCATAATTGATATATTATTATTTATTCGGTTACCTAGCGTTACGTCTCATAAGAACCACCTAATTTAAGTATAAGAAATACTTACCTAAAGTAAAAAATGCCGGGTATGTTACCCTTGGATTTGCAAAACAAAACCATACAACCTCTAGTCATTTTGTTACGATATTATAAGTAAAAAACAATAAACACAAAATTATAGTCACAATTTAATAAACACTAATCACTAAAATAAGAAGGTTTTTATCAATCAAAAAAAACTTCTGCAACCACAAAATATAACTCACACATAATAATAATAATAACACTCCTACTCCTACTACGTTTATTAAAGTATAATGTGTTGCCTAACTACACACTGATTTATCAGTGTGTAAGTAGACAACACATTAAGTTATTTCGTGGAATTTTGTTATTGCGCAGAATCGGCGGGTCCAACTCTGACAGTTATTTTCATACTGGGGTGGACATTTTTTGATCGAATGGGCCATAGCATTGGGTTTCCATACACCGGTTAACTTCCTTGGAAAATACTCGCGACCTGTCGTAAAAGCTGTTAACGGTAGCTTAGTGGCCGACATCCGAGAATTTACTTTTCCCACTTCGGAGTTGGCACTCTAGAAGGTAGGGTGGTCTTCTTTCTTAATGTTTTAGTATGTAATATGTAAGGACTACTAGGTTATTAGATCTTACCAATTACGCCTACAACTATATTGCTTCTCGTCGTCTCTGTACTTGAGATTCTCTCTGTTGCTCTTTGCTGTCACCTGGTACGATTGCACTAGCGCACAAAGGTAACCCCCCCCTTTTCTAATGTGTTCCCCAGAGCAAAAAAAAGAATTTCTTAAAACAATTAAATCTATTTACAAATATAAATGAAGCAAACTATTTACAATAATAAACTAAAAAAAAATTAGAACAAACTATAACAATGAGAGACTAGAATTTAGTGTAAAATTAACTGCCGTAGGTTTTATTTATTGAGTGTAAGTTAAAACCAATGTGGAAAAGATCAGATCCTCTGGTAAATTTAGGAAATACAAGCTTTAAGAAAAACAAAAATATTTAAAATCATTTACTGCTGTTTTTACTTTACAAAAAAAAAACAAGAATAATAAATCCTTTCCCTTAAGAAGGACACCCTTAGTGAAATTCCCTTAAATATTTTATCTATTTGCCTACTAAAAAAATTTAATTTATAAGAAAAATGTTTAAGATGAAAACCCTCTGAACAGAGAACTCACAAGTAGAACACAACACGTTATAACGAGGTTCAGATGTGGTTCAGACGGTAACTGTCCCAAATAACGATTTTAAAATTTCATGAACTTATCCGCCCTTTCCTGATAGATCCCCACTTGATTTCGCGTGGTCCCTGGCTAAGGCCCTTTTCCACCAATTAAACAGGAATATTAACCCTGTAATCCCGCCCTGTTAGAGTGGTTCCTGTTTTACGCCTTATTTCACAGTTTGGCCTCCTAGAACTAGAGGGCGCGAATGGTTCTAAATCGGGGTTCATTTAGCTTTTAAATCCTGATTTACGGCTTTAATGTTCAAGTCTATTTACTAATTCTTATACTAAGTCTATGATTAGAAAAAAAAAACCTCTATGAAATTTATCGTAAATTTCGGATTTTTCTCTTTCTTGTTGTTTTACATAGGTAAAAAAAAATCATAAGGCGGAACTGCTACACAAATCAAATTAATACGCTACAAAAACAGAGTCTTCCTATATTCTTTTGTTTTCCATAATGGTAAAATCGGTTTATCGAAAATAATGCACGCCAAGCAGGGTGGTTCATTTGTCGACATCTGCGTGCCTCTTTCCCGAACTATAAACAACGTTGAGGGTGGTTCTGTGAATTTCTATATCTCGAACAATATTTGGTTACTGTTTCACTTTATGTTTACTTAATTCCAGGATACGATAAATTAAGTTTTTGGGTTCTTAAAATATTTACAACCGACATATTTATGGGATAAGTCCTGGGAACGTTATAAAAATATACTTCAGATTATCGTTTATCTTAGAAGCCCTTATCCCCCTATTGAGTTCTATTTTCCACATTGTGCTAAAAGTTTTTTTGTGCAACAAAATAGTCTTTTTGAAAATACAGGGTGATCAAGATATATTCTCTTACAGAATAAACACTTTGTTAAAGGCCAGTTCAGTTAATGGAAGTAAAAAGAAATTTTACTAATCAGAAATATTTCTAGAAATTTTTATAAACACACCCGAAAAACGTCAGTAAGTATACACATTTTAATGTCTTATTATTACCGCTACAGAAAAAAACACAGCTCAGAAAAAACAACACTATATGCAAGACGTTAAATAAAAATTAAAGGTATTTAACTCTGGAAAACTATTTATTGATATATTGTTAAATTGTAGAAAAAAAATAATCGGATCATTCGATTTCTCAATAGTAAATGAATATTAATTTTTGTTTTATAATTTCAGCATTTTTTGTTTGGTGTGGATGTCATAAAAAATATAATTTAAAAAATTCTTAATTATATTTAACATCTTGTATCCCATCAACTACAAATATATTTTCTTAAATTTCTATTCTTTAAAGTAAAAATTTAAATAATTACAATGTTATTATTGTACAGCAAAAAAAGTAGTTATCTTCATTACAACAAATTTGGCCTTTTTCCCACAGAAAAAATTCCAAATCACTGTTTTCATTGTTACAGCTTTAACAACAGTTTTCGTTTATATAGCAGCGTGTGGACGTATTTTCTTCTGATGGACGCTCGCTCCAGTAAGCAAACGTCCACACCTATTACCAAAATTTAGCATTGCTTTGTGGGTTGTGGGTCTATAGTGAAACTACAATTGTCTTTGACAGAACTGTAGTCGTCGATCAAAATATGATAATTTATTTCTTAAGCCAGGTTAATTGTTTTAAGGGAGCCTAAACACTCGTTCGATTAATATCATAAATACTTGCTAGCTTTCGCGTACTAAGAGGTGGATGTACTATTAAATGCCCTATAACACACACCTCTTTATGTGTTGATCAGCTAACTATAATTTGAACTATAGTAAATTAATGGAAAATAATTATCCTGTTTAAAGAACGTTTATTAAAACCCTTATGTTGGAAAAAAAATTAAAAAAAAACAAGAATTCCATATTTATTTGCATAGGCACTCTGTATAACGAAAACTCTTGCACTAAATAAGTTAAGGTAGGTATGTCCACGAAGAGAAAAAAAATTTTTAAAATTAGGTGCTACGTGGCCCCCTTTTCCTTCTTAGATTTTAGGGGTGGAACGCACCCGTTGCTGTTTTGTAATTTTGTATTTCAGAGATCATGCCTTAGCGTAAAAATATTTTTCATATGAAATAAAAGTACACGGGTCTGATCGTTGTTATCCTTAATCCTTTTAAGCACAAAAAAGTTGTTGGGGGAAAATTTTTTTAGTAAAAATGGTCAAGAAAAATAGCTGGAAATTATTTTCAAGTGTCTGAAATGGCCGCTAGGGGGCGTAACTGCAATCTTGAATCTAAAAAATTGATATTCCTGTGAATTTTGCTATTAATCCTAACAAAATAATACCTGATCTTTAAAGTCGAGCATAATTTAAACCTTTTCTGTTTGACAATTTTTGCTGTATCTCTAAAAATCAAGTGTTGGATGGTATTTAAAGGTTTTCGTAAAAAACACTCTGTATCTTCAAACCGGCGAAGCCGATTTTAACAAGCTTAGAAAAGTTGAAAATAGCTATTCTTGGGCTATAAATTTTATAATATTTAAAGTTTTGTTAGTTTTACATGTCGCCGCTATAGGGCTTTTTTCAACATTCCAACAGAAATAATTTTCGCAAAAAAATGCATTGGTATGATTTTTTTCATAAAAAAGTAGCTAAATAGTGCTTAAACAAGCTTGCGAAAACCATATCTCGGTATCTTGTTCTTACCTTAAATTTAGGCCAAAGAAAATTTTTATACGTTAATATCTCAAAAACTGTGAAAGCTACAAGAAATTTTATATTACATAAATTATGTATTTTTACAAAGCCTTTAATTTAGGTTATATATTTTTTTTGCCTAAATGCAATACCTTACGAGTTATAACCAATAAATCGAATTTTCAGGATTTTTTTTAAGGTATACCCCTGGAATTCGATTTTTTTATTATAATTCGTAAAGTATTGCATTTAGACTAAAAGATTATATAACCTAAATTAAAGGCTCCGTAAAAATACATAATTAATGTTTTATAAAATTTCTTGTACGTTTTATAGTTTTTGAGATATTGATGTATTAAATTTTCTTTGGCCTAAATTTTAGGTAAGGGACAAGATATCGAGATACGGTTTTCGCATGCTTGTTTGGGCATTATTTAGCTACTTTTTTATAAAAAAAATCATACCTGTGCATTTCATTTTTTATGAAAATTAACCATTTCTGTCGGAATATCGAAAACAGCCCTCGAGCGGCGACATGTGAAACTAACAAAACTTCAAATATTATAACATTTATAGCCCAAGAAAAGCTCTTGTCAACTAGCCTAAGCTTGTTAAAATCAGCTTAGCCGTTTTAAAGATACAAAGTGTTTTTTACGGAAACCTTTAAATACCCTCCACCACTTAATTTAAGAGATACAGCAAAAATCGTTGAACAAAAAAGATTCAAATTATGCTCGACTTTAAAGATCAGGTATTTTTTTGTTAGGTTAATATAGCAAAATTCACAGAAACATCACTTTTTTAGATTCAAGATTGCAGTTACGCCTCCTAGCAGCCATTTCAGAAACTTGAAAATAATTTCCAGCTATTTCTCTTGACCACTTTTACAAAAAATATTTTTTCGCCAACGCTGTGCGATAAACATTTTCTGAGATACAGCCGGCGTCCTTTCTTATTTGGACACCCGGTACATGAAGAGAATCGAAAGAGCTTTCAAACAAGGTACAACTTGATCCCCTCCTTTTATTTAAGATTTAAGGGGTGGAATTATACCTGGTCAAAGGGCTGCGGATAGGGGTTGTTACGTATGACTAAAAAGTTTCCCTTTCGAAAAAAAGGTATGCGGGTATGAGCGTTTTTCTCAAAAAAGAAACTAAAAAAGGACCTTTATTCGTTTTCGTTTACTCACCCTGTATATTTTAAATAAAAACATATACGGTTTATTATGTCCTCAAAATAAGATTAAAAAGTATCTGCGATAAAATAGCATTAAAATAAAGTTTTTCGTCATCGGTTTTTCATAAAAAGCAATTAATTTTTTAAATATATTGTTTTTTACAGGAACAGGTTGAAACTAAAGAAAAAAAGTGCCCTTTTAAAAATAATAATATAATAAAAAATAAAGTGCGAAGCTCTGCAAAAAGAAAAATAAGCATATATCATACACTATCATAAAGTCATAAACAGCTAAGTTATTAAAGAAAATTAAGTTGGTTGATTATATTATAACGTTCTTTTAAACATTTATGAAAGTAAAATTAATGAGATATAATTGTAAACGAATCGTAATTAAGATTTAAAATGACAAATATTTTCTAATATAACCAATTTCGGAGCTTCTAACACACTTAGTGGTCTGGTTCACAGCTTTTATCTTGTGCAGTCTTTCTAGGATTAATTTATGGTGTCCTTATTACACTCTGTAGATTGTAGAGTTCCTATTTAACTAGCAAGTAATTTAAGACGTAACAGTGATTTAACATAATACTAAGTATTATATATAAGTACAGAAAGGAAACCTTGATATTGAATAATTTTTACTGCATTTCCCTACGGGAAGAATTGTGATTTTCAACAGTTACCTGTCTTGTTTTAACTTGATAATTTCGTATAATGCAATATTTATTTATAATTTGCTTGATAATTAGTTGTATTTTGGGTAGTTGCAGATGTGATTATAGTGACAAAGAGAACGAAGTAGTTATCCTAAATGATGCCTATGATCAGGATCTAAGTTTTGTAAGTAAGATAAAAAAAATAAATTTTTAGTTAACAAACTAAAGTGTGTTTGTTAAGAACAAATCTTTTTTTTAACATTAAAATTATGGAAAGACATAAAAAATAAATATGTTTTACATTATTAAATTTTGATATAATATTGGTGGATGCTTAATTTTGATTAATCTGTATATCATTAATTTTTGTTATTATTATTTAATAATAATGAATAAAAGATTAACTGTAAAATAAGTAGTGATGAGCAAAGCAAGACCAAGACCAAGACCGGGCTAGTCTTGGTCTTGGTCTTGGTCTTGCAAGTCTGGTCTTGGTCTTGGTCTTGCAAGCCCAAAGAAGGTCTTGGTCTTGGTCTTGGTCTTGGTCTTGCTGCAAGAGTCTTGCTGGTCTTGCTGCAAGAGTCTTGCTGGTCTTGCTTTTTTTGGTAGTAATAACTTAAATTAAGCAATCTTAGATAAAATATATATTTTTTAATACTTACAAATAAATAAAGATGGAGACTATATTTTTTGCTTTAAAATTTTAAAATATACCAATTTTAACCTTACATGTACATTTAAATTATTTGATTAAAAAGGATATTTTAAATGTAGGGGTTTATTTATTTATAGCGGTTCATTTTAGTGATAGGAATTATTTAAATTTTCTTTGAAGAAGCATATAAAATTACAATACTGAGTACTCTGAGGGCAGAAAAAAAACTATTAATTTCAACCAGATGTGAAATTTCCATGAAAATGATTCTGATATGTATACATTGGTTTCTAATTAAAAAAAAATTCAAAAAAGGTATTTAGAAAGCTTTTCAGTTCAAATAAACTTTCTATGTTCAAATTAGTGAAACATTTGCCGTACAAAGTTTGTACAAATACTGTATAAACATTCTGCATATACAAGGTGGCTCGATAGTGCGACAAAGATCGATATATCCGAAACCGTTCATAATGGTAAAAAACAAAAAAGGGCGTAAAATGTAAAATTATTCTCTATTTCAGAATTTTTCAAAAAATTCACTACCACTCAAGGAAACTTCCTCATTTTTAGCTTTTAACCTAAAATACAAAATTTATAGCAAAAAATTAATTTAAAAAAATCGCTTCCTGTATATTATGCTGGAAATTCTTGAACTGTCATATAGGTACAATGTCGACGTAGATGGTTTTTATATATAATTTTCGGTTTTGACAAAAATGACGTCATCATTATACTTTTGGCATTGTTTTGACTTTTCCGTCTAAACCGGAAGTGAAATTTAAAATCCATTTATATAAAAAGTATTCCTATATAAAATGACAAATATATTTTTTATTAAACCATCACTTTTACATTTATATCTTAGTTTAAAGGAGCAATCTAATGATGCCACTTCTTACAGTGTCGCACAAAAATAATGTTTTCCTGCATTTTGGAAATTTTTCTCTGTCGTAAACTGTTTTGGAGATATCGAGCTTTGTCGGACCATTGAGTCACAATCTTATTATTTTTAAAACATGTTACTAAATCTACTAGTTATCGTTTTTAGATAATTTTATTAAAAAACGAAGTGATCGATTTAATTATTATTTTATTAAAAAAACCTGTTACTCATAAAATAATCGCCTTTTTAGGCAGTTCTCGACACATTTTTTGTCATGTCTGTATGAAATACCTCTGTATATTGAATATAAAAACTGAATATTATAATTTAAAAAAAAGTGACAAAAGTGCAAGAGTCTTGCAGGTCGGTCTTGGTCTTGCGTAGTCTTGCACCCCTCGGTCTTGGTCTTGGTCTTAGTCTTGCATACCCCGGTCTTGGTCTTGGTCTTGCAAGCGAGAAGGCGGTCTTGGTCTTGGTCTCGGTCTTGGTCTTGCTGCAAGACCAAGACCAAGACCGCAAGACCAAGACCGGTCTCGCTCATCACTAAAAATAAGTTGGTAACAAAGTGTTCAGATAACACAGGTCCACAAAAAAAGTGGTGTGTGCTGGGTGTCGGACTAGGATTTTCTGGCATATTTTTTCTGTTAAACACGAATCTGAATCAAAATTGGAAATAAAACAGCAAAAAATTAAAAAAACCCCAAAAAACCGACACGGTACATTTACCAGCAGAAACCTGCTACCACGGAATGGCTGGACTACGACTATATAAACTATAAGAGATACAAAAAATTTCATAAAACAAAACAAAAAGCTTTTAAATTGTCTATAAAAAAATTAAATAAACATTTTTGATAAGATAAATAATAAAGAAGATATAAATGAAAATGTAATTTTGACAAAAAATTTCAATCCAAAATAGGATTTTTTTTATTAGTGTAATTTTTGTTTTTTTGTCATTAATCATTTATTTTATTCATGTGAATCACAAACCACTCGAAATTTGCAGAAAAAATCAAAAAAAAAGTATTTTTAAGTTTTTCTAGAGACATGAAAAAAGCCTGAAAATTCGGTTTTTTGATTATAACTCAAAAATATTGCTTTTAGACAAAAAAGTTGTATAAGTTAAATTAAGAGTCTTGTAAAAATACATAGTTTGTGTTTTATAAAGTTGCGTGTATCTTTTAAAGTTTTAAAGATATTGACGTTTTAATTTTAAAACAAATCCTTAATATCTGAAATTACGCCCTTTCTCTATTTTTTGCTGTTTAACAAATTTTGATTTTAGATTCGTGTACAGCGGAAAAAATAAACAAAAATAAAAGTTATAAACAATTAATTTAAAAAAAAAAGGAGTTTGTTTTTTTGGTTATAATTTCCGAAACCATTAAAGATTTCCAATTTTTTTAAAAAATAACCTAAAGAGCAGGAAATTTGCTAAATAAAGTCCTACCTCCCGGTACTCTACCACCAATATTTATATTTTTAATTTAGAGGCGAAAACCCATTAAATATTAATAATAAAGAATAAAAAACTCACTTACCTTTTAGACACTTAAATAAAAGAAAATCCATGGAATTTTTTTCCCTTATTATTTTATTAGATTTGCTTTTGATAATAATTAACTAATTTTTACAATTTTTGAATTTACATAAAAACCCTGATAATTGTTAAACTAAAAAACTCAAATGTTTTCCACTTTTTGGAGCTCTTTTAAAAGGCTTTAAAAGAAGATCCCCGTAGGAAAAATTTAAAAATGCTGATTTTCCACTTTGTTATTAACAATCTAAGAGGTAAAAAAATTTAAAATGCAATAAGGCAATTAATTTTTTTAATATTCCGATTTGTTCGTATTCTAATTACTTAAATCACACAAAAATGATTTTTATAATTTTTAACTCTAATTATTTAAGTAATTGTTATAAACAAATGCATTGTTTATAGGATAGTTAATTTTTTCTCTGAGATTTCAATCAGCAATAAATATGACTTTTAAAAACAAAATTGTTTCTTAAAAATTGTTTTATTGCTTATAAACGCATTTTTTATTTTTTTTATATAAAATCTATTGCTCTTGGATATTTAATTTTTATTTAATATATATTTTCTTCGTTTATTTAAAAACAATTTGTTATGAACACATACATTTTTACGAGATATTTATTAGATACTTTAAAGAAAACCAAAAGCACCATGTGTCGTTTGTTTTATAATTTTTTTCTATTATTTATGTAATTTAAAATATTTTTTTTATTTTTACGTTTGCCTTCGTCTCGTAGCTCTCAGTCATTGTTATTGAAATAACTCATAAACTAATGAAGATAGGACAAAGACACTTCTTTTTTGTTCTCCTTTTAATAATAAACAAATTGAGCTTCTTACCAAAGCTCTAACCCTATTATTTATTAACTTTTTTGGCAATTGTTTATAAAAATACCCCCAAAATCCGTTTTTTACTGCTTTCATACTTGAATAATTCATTAAATACTCGATATATTGTATGTAATTTAAAATATTTTTTTATTTTTACGTTTGCTTTCGTCTCGTAGCTCTCAGTCATTGTTATTGAAATAACTTATAAACTAATGAAAATAGGACAAAAACACTTCTTTTTTGTTCTCCATTCAATAATAAACAAATTGAGCTTTTTACCAAAGCTTTAACTCTATTATTTATTAACTTTTTTAGGAATTGTTTACAAAAATACCCCCAAAATCCGCTTTCATACTTGAATAATTCATTAAATATTCGAGATAGAACAAAAACACTTCAAGTCTTTTTTGGTCTCCTTTTCATAATACACAATTTTATACAAAAGCTCTGATCCTATTTTTTATCAATTTTTTTACCAATTATTTAAATACCTTCCAAATCTGTTTTTTTACGGCTTTTATACTTGAAAAACTCATAAACTATTCGAGATAGTACAAAGTCTTTTTTGGTCTTTTTTAACCGATAAACAATCGAGCTTTTAATTGAAGCTCTTATTCTATTATTTATTAACTTATTTGGAATAATTTATAAAGATAGAAAAAAATACGACTTAAAATTTAAAGCAATAAATTTTTTTAAGAAACGATTTTCTTCTTAAAACTATAATATTTATTCTGATTGAGATCAAAAAAAATTATAATATTGCATTTGTTTATAACAATTATTTAAATAATTAGAGTAGAAACTCTAGATTGTTAATAACAAAGTAAAAATTTAACATTTTTTCTACAGGGATCTTTCTTAAAGCCTTTCAATAATATCTTCAAAAGTGAAAAATTGATATTTATATTTAAACAACTATTAGGGTTTTAATGTAAATTTTACATGTAAAAATTAGTTAAAGAATTACGTAAAAAATTTCCAGGGATTTTGTTCATTTAAGTGTGGAAAATGGGTTAAAATATTTTTTATTGTTCAAGTGTCCGTAAATTTATAAATATTGGTTTTAAATTTTAAGAGTCCTTAATGATTTTGGAGATATTTGCAAAAAACAAAACCTTTTTTTTTAACTTAATTGTTTATAAATTTTGCAATTTTTGCCGGCTCCCCTTTAAATTTTTCAAAAAATTTCATTATTTTCTTGTACGGACTCTACCGAGAGAAATTTCCCAAAATAGCTCTTGTTGACTAGACTATAAAGCATGCTTACACTTTTATAAGTAGTGAAAAGGGTGGTAAAGTAAATTTTAATATTCGTTAAAATTTAGATTGCAGAGAGTGCGAAATTCATTTCATATTGGAAGGTATTTCCCAATCCTTAATGAAAAAATTATTATCTTACAAACATTTCTAAATAAATCTTAATCTTCAAAGAGGCAAAATTTAATATCTACAAAGGTTAACAACAAAGTGACTTAAAATACAGTCAAACGCAAAAATTACATATCATTCCAAAACTTTCAGGCTTCCAGGTGTCACAGACATAAAAAAGCAAACTTTGTTGGGAAAAAGTTGTGCAAAATAAAACATTTATTTCAAAAACTGATTATTTTCAGATATTTTCAACAACTGTAGTGTAAACTTGGCTAATAAGTTACTTTTAATGACAAGATTGCGGATACTCTTACACTTATATTGATAAAACTGATATTCTTGTCGAGGTTGCATTAAAGACCAAATGGGAGTAACTTTTCAAGAAGATTACGTCCATCCGAGGAGCAAATTGCGTTTGATGCGATTTTAAAAACATAGTTCCAAACTCTATATAATCCTATAAAAGCAACGCATTAAAACGTATTAGATATAACGTAATTAGATGGCAAAAAGTGGCAAACACATCAAAATGAATTTTTTACATAAACAATTATGTCCAATTGTCCGCTAGGAGACAGCGCTGTTGCATGGAAGCAGGTGTCACTTTATTTTTTAATCTACACTCTTTAATTGCATCAATAATTTTAAGGAATCTTTAGCACAAGATAATCCATGAAATGACCAAAAAAGCAATGTGATTGGCTACATTGGAAATTTAAGGAATAGATTGTGTTAAAGTAGGGGATACATTTCAGAATCACGAAAAACCACCAATTTTGTAAGAAGCACCCAAAGTAATATTTTATGTGTTGTTCGGCAAAATAGTTCAAAAATAAAATAGATTTTGTTACAGTAGGGGATACATTTCAGAATCACGAAAAAAACCACCCAAATTTTTTACGTAAAGAAGCACCAAACGCAATATGTCCAGAATAGACAACAACAAAATCTTTGAGTACTTGAAGCAACAAAATGTATTAAGTCCGAACCATTTTTGCAATTTTTATTTTTGTAATACTTATTTTGATTTAAATGTGGTCATCTGTTATTAGTGTCGTTCATTTTCTTTCAAATACTAACATTGTTGTACTTTATAATGAGCTAGTAGAGTAATACGTTTTGCGCTTCTACATAAAAATATTTAAAATGGACATAATAAGTTTAAAAGTTGCTCCTCATATGCAGAAGCAAACTACAAAAAAAAAAGTGCTACGCGTTTTGGTTTCAAACATTTTATCAGTTTTAAAATGGTCTTTTTTAAGAGCAAGCACTCTGATTAAATATCTGGTTTATTATTATGAAAGTGTTTGAATAACACAGCGCCACAAAAAATTTTGAAGGTTCTGACGATGGTATCTTTATGTTTTTGGGGTCGCTGAATCCGAATCCGGATCAGTTTGACCACATCAGGTCAGGGTTAAGAACATTTTAAGGTCAAATCTGCAAAATTAATCGCAACCAAATTTGAATAGTGTATATTTTCCTGATATTTATGTTTTTGAGGTCGCTGAATATAAATCCGTAGTCAGTGTCACTGTCAGTGTCAATCAAACTGACTACGGATTTGTATTCAGTGACCTCAAAAAGATAAATATCAGTGATAAATATACACTGTTAAAATTTTGTTGTGATTAGACCTTAAAATGCCTTGACCCTGACCTGATAGGGTCAAACCGACCCTGGGTTTGGATATAGCGACCAGTTTTTCAGACCTTCAGTTTTTTGTGGGCATTTCAAGGTCAAATCGCAACCAAATTTGATTTTTATTCAGCAGCCTGAAAAACATAAGAATAGACTGTTTAAATTTGGTTGCGATTAATTTTGCAGATTTGACCTTGAAATGCCCCTGACTCTAACTTGATGGTGTCAAACTGACACCGAATTCTGATTCACCGACCCCAAAAACATAAAAATATCATGGTCAAGTCTTTTGGACCTTTAATTTTTTTTTGTAAGGGGACTGTGTAATTAATATAATTTTTGTGGCCTTGTAAAACATTTTTAAGTTTAAAAGTTATTATCTTTTTTTCGTGTACTTTTTGGAGCATCTCCCGAAAAGTTTACCCGCACCTATAAAGCCCCACAGTTTAAAAATCGCTGAGTTAAGATTTTTCCACTTTCAACTATAATTAACATTCTTTAGTAACGATAGACTTTGAACTTGGCAATGTAATTATATGCAATCGTTGCTGCTTAAACTTTTACTTTACTGCTTTACAATGCGCGAAATACTTTATATTTTAATAATAATTGTAATTAGGCTAATTTATTGTAAAGCAAAAAATTATCATTAAAATTATGCATTTATTTGTTCTGACTTTTCCAGCGGAAAAGACACGTGTTTATTTAGACTATTACGGGTATGTTCTGCTTTTAGAAGGAAATATAAAAAATACTGGAATGTTTTAGCAAAGTTCTTTAATGTTTAACTAAAGTCTAAAAATTTGTGGCGCAATTATTAGGTTTTCGCGGATACTTTCGAGCGAGAAAAATTTTATCACGATTCCGACGTGGGAACCCGCTGAAAATGGTCCCCGAAAGTCCCATACATGAGTTTCCCGCGAATATCTGCCAAAATATGCGAATTAGAAAATTTTTTTAACAAAAAATGAAGATCACCTCGAAATCTACAAAAATGGTCCTAACCATTTTTTTCGCAACACCAATATTTTTCGCAAAAACGGCCGTCGAAAAATTCATAACATTCCACACTGGATAGATGTGGTAGTAGCAGCTTCTTACTAAAAAATGCAGATGGGCAAAACAATTTTTTTATCAAAACGCAAGAAGGATTGTGAAGGAAATTTTCTGGGATCATTGAACACTTGCTAAAGTCTCATTATAAAAAATAAATGTTAATAACAAACCATTTTTTCAAAAAATATCTATAAACTAATGAGATACTCTCAAAATATTGTGAAAAAAATTTGACCTCTTTTGTCAATATTCTAAAAAAATCAGAATGGACCCAAACTCATATGCAATGATAGGTAGGGGTTTTCCCATTTCGATGAACTTTGAATGATTAAAAAATGTACCTACATTATTGGGCGAGTAATGGAACAATTCGTTCGCCCGCTTATAAGTAAATCCATTAAGATAGCGGCATTCTAGAGGTAGAGCGGCAGCTGAAATGAGGGGACTTTGGGTCCCGTTATCTCGAAAACTATCAATGTTTCGAAAAAAAATATAACAACCATTTTTATAGATTACAAGGCAATCTTTATTTTTAATGTTTCTTTTTCAGCGGTTCCTTTTTGCATGTCTGGCAAGTAGGACCCATATACAGGGTGATCATTCTAAAAACACAAAAGTGATTATTTGCTGCTGTATAACTTTTAAAGGCCTTTAGCAAATAAAATATAATATAGATAAAAATTTCGTACAGTTAAGACTCTTACCCACCTCAAATTTCTATTCAATTATTCCTGTATTGTATTATACCTTAAATAAATTGTTTGCTACAGTTTTCTTGATAATTTTTGGCTTAAAATGATGTAATTTTAATCTTTTATGTTAAATTTAGGTAAAATCGGCAGGCTAATGTTAAATAAATTTAACGTAAAGACTCATTAGCATAATTTTTGGTGACTAATATTGAAACTCTTATCACTAATTTAATGATGAACTTTCATTTACAAGCAAACCCAGGTAAACAAATCGGTAATTCTATATAATTAAAGTTAGGACAACAAACTCAGAAACCAACTACAAGCTTAAAAGTACATCAGCTGATATTATGTACAGGATCGTATCTGGAATTTTAAAATTATCATAACTTAGATCTGCATCATATAATATATATATATATATATATATATATATATATATATATATATATATATATATATATATATATATATATATATATATATTATATTTTTATTTTTTTACACTGTGACCTACCCAATTTGTTGCATTAGTTTTTTTTTATTAACGTAGAATATTTACATAGATTTTTAATGAGTGTAGAAAAGTGCAGATTAATATTATGCAACTTGTCACAATTTGGTAACCATAAATTTGTTGACAAGGCATGCTCTTATACAGCTATAAGTTTGGTCTCACATTTATTAGTTATAGGTTATAGTAGAGCGAAAAGAACTAGAGACTGAGTCCGAAGACATTGACCACATATAACACAGTTTTCAGGATTTTGTTTTGTTACCTAACATTTAACAGCAAATCAACACTGCTATTTTTTAAAAAAGTGGTTTATAGAACATAACAAACCAAAATTTGTATAAAAGATAGCTTTTCCCTGTTTTCTATATTGAAAAACCTATTAAAAATAGTTATTTTTACTTTTAGAGTAAAAAATGTTAAATTAATTGCAATTAAATCGTAATACTGTCAAAAGGACCTTTATGAAGAATCAAGAACTTAACAAAATGATTTTTAATAAAACTTTATCACCGCTAAAATGGACTATTTTAAAAATATATATATTT
This sequence comes from Listronotus oregonensis, assembly GCA_019359885.1. Lineage (NCBI taxonomy): Eukaryota > Metazoa > Arthropoda > Insecta > Coleoptera > Curculionidae > Listronotus > Listronotus oregonensis. Next base: position 26,597 of record JAHBCN010007032.1, read on the forward strand.
TATTTATAAAATATATGCTCGGTCAGTTTAAAAGTTAAAAAGCTTATCTTTTAAAAAAATATTGTTTTTAATATGTTGTTTTAACAGGCAATTTTTTTTTAGTTTGTAATGATATTTTGGATGATTCAGCACTGTATTAAATGTTATTTTCCAATTTGATTTTAGTAAACGGATTAATAAACTTTAAATTTTAACTTTCATTTTGTATATCTTTATAAAACAATATCCTTTATTCCTAGCGACAATCCTGTTTACCTAATTACGTTATTTTTTTTATATGTAAGACATAGAATTTCATTGACGTGGTAATTAAAGTTTGATAAAACCACAAAAACTTATTTTTAAGATACAAACTTTAAGTATAATATGCGGCTAAAATGAATGTCACAACTAAGAAAAATATTTATATTACAATATGTGTGATGTGCTTTGTGCAAAGCTCCAAACAGGATGAGAGTCGAAAAAAGTTTAATCTTGTAAGTTTAACATATATTTTATTAGAAGTATATTTAAATTCACAAACAAAAAAAATCCAATAATAAATTAATAATTTACCAAATAGTATTAAATATAACCAAATTGTTAAGTTTTAAATTTAATTGCAGTTTTTATTATAAGTTGATGTTTAAACAATTGAAATTATTTTAGATTAAAAAAAACTTTTTACAATAAATTAAGAAAAAAATATAAAAATTATATATTTTGAATTTGTAATTAAAAAAATATTGACCAATGTTTTTTCAGTGCTATATATTTAAAGTAATTGGATGTATAATCAAGGAATTTAAATAAAACAAATAAGGAAGTGGATTTTTGCAATTAACATTTATCAGAAACAGAGCTTTAAATGTTAATATAAAACTAATATATTATACTATACCAACAACATTTTTTCATCAGTTTAACTTAATTTTCTTACAAAAATTAAAATAAAAAAAAATATATTTATGGTTGCTTTTACAATAAAAAGTTTTGTTACTTATTGTCTCTTTGTCACTTATTGTAATAGGATACTTTATATTACGTATTTATTTTATATTATAAATAACGATTGTCAAATAAAACGAATTTTATAATAATACTAAAAGTGATAATAGGGTAATAATGCTCCTAGAAGTATTAATACTGTATCACTGTTACTCTTGCCAAATGCTAACTATATGGAAAGGCACCGCAACTTTAATAACACAATTTTTATTTTATTGTACTACATGTTCTACAGAGTCATTAACTTAAAACCATATTGTTTTTGGTCTAGACTGAAATAATAGAGAAGTATGGATATCCTGTAGAACTTCACGAGATTGAAACAGAAGATGGCTACCTCTTAGACACCTATAGGGTCCCTTATGGTCGTAAAAGTATAACTAAGCAGCCAAACAGGGTAAGAATTATATGTTTTTTTATAATTAATTTTTTACCAATCTTTTTTTTAGATAAAAAGAGAACTTTTGCTATAAAAATTATTTGGTTAGTAAATAGTTTGGGGCAGTATTTACAGTGATTTTTTTAATTAGTCCTTAGACCCTAAGACTTCCTTGAGTATCCTCTTTTAATTCATAGTCATATAAGACGCCTTGAAATTGATCTTTTGCATATTTTTTACATTTTCAGCATAAAATAAAGTGGGTTTACACAGCTAACCGAGTACGTCAGAGTAAAATTTTTTAGGTTATTAAATATGTATTGAAAAATTTTTAAAAATTATGGTGTATTCAGAACTCTTCAAAGAATTTGTTCCCGTAAAAAATTTACATAAAAGTTTGTTTTTCAACAAGTTAGACAATTGTCAATTAACAAAATTGTTTTGAACTTTCGTCCTCATTGTACATTAAAAAACATGTTTTAATAATTCACGTAAAAATTTTTTGCTTTGTGAAGCCCTTTTTTATACATACTTATCAAGATAACGCAATAAAAGTTTTAAAAAATTTAATTCTTTGTTTAATATAATTTTATAACTTTTACAAAAAATGAGAGAGGAATATCGTCAAAGTTATAAAATTATTATAAACAAAGCATTAATTTTTTTAACACTTTTATGGCGTGATCTTATGTAGATATGTATGTAAGAAGGGCTCTACGACGTGAACAATTTATATGACAATTATTTAAACATTTTTTTTAATGTACAATGAAGACTAAAGTTCGAAATAATTTTGTTAATTAACAATTGTCTAACTTGTTGAAAAATTAACTTTTAGTTAAATTTTCAACGAAAAATAAATTCTTTGAAGTATTTTGAATACACCATAAGTTTTTTAATTTTTAATACCTTTAAAAATTATTTAATGTGACGTACTCGGTTTTGACGCAAAGCGCGCAACCAAACATGTCGCGCGGAGGGCCATTTTCAGCATTAAATTAAAATTATAAATAATGCAGATAGAACTCCGGAAGTTGGGACTTTTTTATCGAAAATTTCCTTCTCTTTATGGACCTTTTTTTAATTTCCGCTATCTCTTATGGTTTTTAAGTTATCAAAAATCGAAATGGCTTTTTTTATTTCGTTTTTTGTTAATAACAATTGCAATTTTTATTGGCAGAAAAATTCCTCAAAACTCCTTTCTCAGATTTGCATTTTGCGTCGAATGAGCTATTGCTCATATTTTTCGAAGCCCTCTAAATATTTTTCGCAGGAAACACATTTTTTGACTAGACTATAAAAATATTGATTCAAATAGATGCAATAAAAGCTGTATTAAAATTAATATTTACAAAGATATTTAACCAATTCGTATTTCCATTTACCAATACATTTTTTCGGTTTTCTTTTAAAGAATATTTTTTTATCTTTGTACATAAATTTGGATTCTGCAGATAGAAAATTTTAGTGATAAACAGTCTATTCTAATGAAACGTTTTTAAGATATCATTTAAGAGCAGAAGACATAATGTAAAGTACAAATTAATAGATTTTTTTGTTTATATTTATTTTAAAAAGTATATTGTAGAAGTACTTATTTACTATGAAGTAAGTAAGTAATATAAATTATCATGCCCAACAAACTTTTGTCCTTGCAATTAAGCTAAAATTAGAAATATATTAAGACCTGTGTACGATTGACACATGTTGATCATATTAATTTAATTTGTTTTTTTATTATTTTTCAACACCTAAAAACCTTCTTTAACAATCGCGAACCATCAAATACTTGATGCAAGAAAAATTGCAAGTGGTAGTTGAGCCTTTAATAGACTTTTTCCACATAATGTACAAGATAGGCAGCTCGGTTTGAGATTTTTTTTTAACTTATTACATTAACCTGCATAAATTATTTGTGCATTTTTCTTTTATTTCCACAATAACTTTTTTCTAATACAATGTAAAGTCTAAAGAAAACAATAAACCATTATGACTGTTCATTCTCGGGGGCTTTTTTATTTAGAGAGGGTTAAAACAGCGACTTTTAATTAGAAACGTTGAGAAAAACCTAAAGAAACATCGACTAAGATAGCCCCAGGCGTATCTTAGGTAATTTTACAAAGAAGAATTATTTTTTAAATATTTTAATAGCTAAAAGTCCCACAGGAAGGTGATGTTCCACAGAATAGACATATAACTAAAAACTCTTTTAACTAACAAATCTTATAAAGGTTCTTTTTAAAGTTGCTTTTTAAGAAAAGGCATAAGGATGAGCCCCTTAAAAAAATTACTGCAATTTGTTATTTTATTTTGTTTATTCCACTATTAATGTTTTTTACAAAATTTTTAATTTACAAAAACATATTTACGGGCAATATATATGCAGAAACCGTCAGCGATAATAACCTATTATTTTTTTCCAGTTGAAAAAGTTAATATTGCAACTATTTAAACTATGTAAAAAATGTATAAACCAAATACAAAAATTATAATATAGGTTATAAATACATCGTTTCATACGTAACATAAAACTTTTCTTCTATCTTTTAAACACCCTATATGAATTAAAATATATGAAGTTAGGTGAGCCCAAAACGGTTTTAACTAATATAATTTAAAATATATACAAAAGATCAACTAGGAATTAGGGTTGCGTGCATAACCAAAAATTAAAATATAAACATTACAACAACTTAATTTACTGTATTCACAGTAGTAAGGTCTCTCAAATATTCCTGTTGTTTTATTTACCCGAGTTTAGCATTTATTTTTTGATTTACTAAAATCGAGAAGTTAACGCATTTTACTATATGAAATTTTACATAGGAAAAGGGCACTCTTAAGAACTACAAGTAGAAAAACGATGCTTGAGGGGAAGTTTAAGGTCTAAAGAGCATTTTAAAAAAGGTGCTTTTTTAAATTATTAAATATGTTCATAATGCAGCCCTTATACCAACAACCTAATAAATAATTTTATGTAAGTGTATGCAAATTTTCATTTAATACAGCAGAAAATTATAACCATAATTTTGCTTAATAATACTGTAGTTCAGTCTTTCTTAAAGTGGGCGATAACGCCCCCTTGTGGGCGCTGGAGGTCTAGAGGGGGCGGTAAGGGACCTAGAAAAAATTGGGGGGCGCTGATGTGATTTTGGGGGGCGATGGGTGATTTGTAACTTCAGCTACTTCATATTTTAAAATTCACTGAAATTAAAATCCTTCTAGTACATAACATCTTTATTAGTTCATATTTTTATCCTGTTTTTTTGTATAAATGTAATTTAAAAATATATTAAATGTTTAATATTTTTAACGCTATTTATGTCTTAAGATATTTAGTAATAGGCCTCAAACACTGAAAGATATTCGTGTCTTCAAGTGTCGACAGGTGAGGTGCCCACCTCCGAAGACACGTGTTAAAAATATGTATATATTGTTGCAGTCAAGCAGAGCACTTGCCGAACGCGAGATTTTTTATGTACCTAATCTAGTAAAAATAAAAAAAAAATAAAATTAAAATTAAAAGGTTCAATTATGAATTCACGTTCGGCGCGAACAAATATTGTACGATTTATTTGTGCAATCCTGTATTTTAGTTCGTCAACGTTCGTCGGTCCGTGTTTGCGGAGTGCGGGTGCCAAAATACACAGCCGCGGCTCGCGACCGTCCGGCGACTGACGTGACTAGAGGTTTGTCGTTCGCGAACGATTCGTTCAAAAAGAACAAATCAGAGCACTGATTCGAATAAATTAATTCCCTGTTTTCAATGGATTTGAATCGTTTTTGAGCCACATGCTCGATCGCTCTGCGATGAATAACGAACCTAGTTTGGATGATTCGTTTCGTTCATAAGGTCACTAAGTCAGAATCGATCGTTTCGTTGCTACGACCTGGCAAGTGGCGAGCGGTGTGTTATATTACGATTTTGCTCACATTACCAGAGGTGTATTAGGCAAACAATTTATGCGTATTGTCGGTTCAAGTCAGTTTTGGCTATATACCTATTTGGCAATTAAAAGAACTTTTTTTATTTGTTTTAACTATTATTGTGAACAAAGACTTAATTTGGAGGTACATTTGTAGGGTTTATTAATTATAGTTTTTAAAAGTTTTATTCCCAATATATTTTTTAAAATAATAATTATATCAAAATAAAATTAATGTAAATAAAATTTATTTGTTTAAGATAACTATCACATTTTATATGGAATTCAAAACCGACCGAGTCCGACCGGCATCATAATAAAGTAAATCGGTTGCGAACGAATCTTTTCAAGTGAATGAATCAAATAAATCGATTCAGTAAAAAGATTTGAACTTCTCCTTCACCTCTAGACGTGACGTTCCGCCGCATGCACTCATCGCACTCGCTCGCCCTCCCGCCACTCCGCCCGCTACACCGATACTTTTAATATTGTAAAGTTGAATTATTACTAATTGCTCAATGTTGATTATTGTTAATTTTAAATCAAAGATACTCTTAATATTATAAAGTTGCATTAATAGTGCCCTCTCTGGTAAGAAAAGTGTCGTTTAGAATATAGGTTTAATTAAACTCCAGGCGAGTCGACACTAATGTGGGGCGCTACAAAATAACTGATTTTCAAAGTGGGCGTTAGACGAAATAAGTTTGGGAACCTCTGCTTTGGTCTGTACGGGTATAGTTAGTTACTTTATGTAGGTATAGCGTTGTTTGGGCCACCCTTATCCTCTACGTGGAGGCTTTGGCCGTTGCGTTCTGCTTAGCTTTGGCTTCTTTCCAAGCCTCGCCCATAATCTTGGATAGATCCAAGGTCGATCCACCATCAAACAAGAGTTGTTTTGTATAAGTCTAAGGTTTAACCAATCACAATAGCAATTAGGTTAAGTCAACAAAGTAATGTTTCTTCATTTATGAGTCAAACACGTTTTCGCGAGTTTTGATGATGCAATCTAGGTCAAACTCTGCCTTGTCAGTAGTTGTGTTTATTGATCTAGGGCTTAAACAATCCTGGCAAAAGGACCCCGCACAAATCAAATGAAATTTGGATTTATGTCAAATTACCTGAAATTTTGGGGAAAGTAGTTCAAAGTGTGCTGAACAAAAGTCTCCATGGGCTCGAACGATTTTTATGGATAGTTTTCGCGCTACGCTCTTGTGAATCCTCTGATGTTACATATAGAAAAAACGTGACTAAAGAATCTACAGAGGTGGTGCACATGCACTTGTAAGATACTGAAACCGAATTTAGGCATTCAGGAAGTTTGCTTATTAATTAAGCGATATTTCCCAATTCCTAATGCCTAAATTCGATTTCAATATTTCACAAGTGCATGTGTACGTACCCCTTCTGTAGATCCTTTAGTCACGTTTTTTTTATATGTAACATCAGAGGATTCACGAGAGCGTAGCGCGAAAACTGTCCATAGAAATCGTTCGAGCCCATGGAGACTTTTGTTCAGTACACTTTGAACTACTTTCCCCCAAAATTTCAGGTAATTTGACATAAATCCAAATTTCATTTGATTTGTGCGGGGTCCTTTATTATGTTGGTCTAAAGCTTTAACTGTGGTCTAAGGCTCGACCAATACCGCACTGCTTTCGTGCTTTTTCTTGCTAATTACTGCAACTCATTCAAAGCTTACCACGTTTACTAAAAACTTCAATAATATTTATTATTTGTTCTATTTTTGTCATGTATGCTTCCCATTAATTTAAATTGCCAATTTTAATTAACTACAATAATGTTTGTTACTGGTTTTTTCCTTGTCTAAGAAAAAAAATTACATACTACACTACATGATTATCCGTCTAATTTGGTAATACTATTATAATAACAATAGAATACTTAATAAATAAAATTGATTGATTTTGCTATTACATAATGTTTATTAAATATGTCTTTAAAATGTCTATGCTTGCTTATTATCTATTACAAAAATAAAGTTTTAATTATCCACTTAAAAATATTAAATTCTCTACCTTGTAATGTCAAAAGCACCTTAACGCAAAAAGTCCTACTCATAAAAATCGTAATAGGCCAAAATGTCAAAAATAAATTTTCCGCTAAGTGCACAAGGTTTCCCCAAATACATGGTAAAAAATAGTTTTTAGTTTTGCGAGGTACTCCAATGGAACTTAAACAGTTATTTTTTAATTTTAGATTTTAATAGCCTATGTGCGCAAAGATCAATTTTTTTTGGATTACGCGTTTTATGATTGGGATCTTTTTAGTTCAAATGTAGTTATTGTCTCCAAAAATTATAATTTAAAATATAATAGTTATGAAGTCTTTAGGCGGGCAAAAAATATATATATATATATATATATATATATATATATATATATATATATATATTATATATATATATATATATATATATATATATTATATATATATATATATATATATATATATATATATATATATATATATATATTTTTATAATAAGAATGATGTTTAAACATTTTAGTAACTTATATTATATACAGGGTGATTTAAAAAACATAGGTCATCGCCTAATGAAAGATTCTTTAGTCAAAAATAAGACAAAAAAGGTATATAAACATAGGTCCAAAGCGACCCTATTTTTAAGATACACGGTGTAAAAGAAAACATTTTTGAGTAGGGATTTTCCTTTTTTTATCGGGTTTTAATTTAAACGAAATGTGGTACAGTTCTTCTTCTTCTTCCTTGGAGCCGTCTTTCACTACCGGAGGCAGCGCAGCCTCTAGGGCTTTTTGTGCCTAACCTCCCATTGTCTTTTATACCAATCCTCACATTAGTCTTGTTCCTTCTACAAGTCTGTATAACCCCGAGACTGGTTGGTTGATATATTCCTGTGGGCTCATTTTCGGTTGCCCAAATAATGCCTGTCTTTTGTGATTTAACGCTTCACATTCACACAGTATGGGGTAGGCCGTTTTTTCCCTCTCGTCGCACATTCTGCAACTTGGGTCCCCATTCTATGAGCCTATCTTGTGTAGGTGTCCTCTTAGGTTATCGTGCCCTGTTAGCAACCCTACTGTTATGCGAAGTCTTTTCCTACTTTGTCTTAGTAGTTTTTCCTTCGTTCTTTTGGATGGGCCCCTTATGAAGCCCTTTCCATGTCTTATTCTACCGAGGTTCTCCCAGTATTCCTTGTGTTTGTTTCGGATCCATTCCCTAGTTTGCCCTCGTGCTGTGGTTTTGGTCACTCCAAGGGCAGGTTCTGGCCCAAAGTATGGTGTGGATGATTGATGTCTCGCTAGCTCATCCGCTTTTTTGTTGCCTTCTATTCCCGAATGTCCTGGTACCCAATGTGGTTCAGTTAGAACATTGATAATAAAATTTTGTTACTATTATGGACCGGTGGCGTGGCTTCGGGCAATTTCATTCATTTTTTTATCATTATTCCGTCAAAACTTTTTTGGTATTGATATTATTAATAATTTGGTACCCGTTTCCTTTTTTCGCTTAGTTTTATATAAAAAAGGTGCTCTTAAATTAACTTTATAAACTTAACGGCTTTCCAGATATTCTAATTTTAAACTTGCGTGGTACGAAAAATTTTATATCTAAAATTATTAACAATTCCAATAATTACAAGAAATCCATGAAACTGGGAGTAAATGCATGGGTTTAAATAAAATGTGGATAATTTTAAACATTACGACGAAATGGTAAAAAAATCAATTAAATTTCACGAAGCTTCGCCACTCTCCATAAGAGTAACAAAATTTTATTATCAGAAGATGTATTTCAGTTAATTTTCTAACTGTTCCAAGTTTCATTTAAATCAAAAAACCCGATAAGGAAATAAAAGGAAAATCCCAATTCTATTTTTTTTTCACATCCTCCATCATAAACATAAGGCCCTGTTGGATCTATGTTTATATAACATTTTTTTCGTTATTTTTGGCCATGAAATCTCCCATTAGGCGATGGTATATGTTTTTTGAATCACCCTGTAACAGACGATTGTGATTATTAGACTAACTAATTGGGTATTTTCTGTTACTTACAGTGATTTAAAAATGTGTAAATCATCTCTAAATATTATTAAATTAAAATTATAGATAACAGTAATAAGCTGGTCAGTGTCTGACCCATTCAGTCTAAAATCGTCAAAAGATTTAACCTGAATTAGCTGGAAAACTTAAGGGCCAAGATTTAATGGGTATTGCATTTGTTCAAATCTTTAACCAATACCACGGTTTAAAGAATATACAATATATTGTATGTTCTTTAAACTATGCCAACACAAACCAGAAAAGTAGATACGTTATCAACTGATTTTGAAATAACTGTAGTCCTAAATTTAAAAACGAAAGTTAAGAATTTTTAATTATTAACGGCCCAATTTATATTTTTTAAGTTTTACCAAACTGTGATTCAAAGTAGCATTAATTTATTAAAATAAAAATAAAAAGGAACATATTAATCTTAATAAGGTTATGTTATGTACATTAGAAAAACTTTATCAAATTGGAAAGTGGTTGTTTGTTAAAAAAACTATAGGACATACATTTTTCAAATAATTTAGTTTTACTTTACACTTTTCATTCTTCTTAATAATCCTATCATGCAATTACACATAATATTTAAATACAGTGGGTCTACTTAAGTTGGAACCATATGGAAAACTTTTTTATTATTTAATTTACGAAAAAAAGTTATAATTGATAAAAAGTTCTGCATGGTCCAAAACTTAAAATGCAACCATTAGATATCAATTTTTTTAAGCCGTATACGAGGTTTGTCAAAAAATATGAATTTTACTCAAGAGTAAAGTACCTTTATTTCTTACAATACAGAAGAATGTTTAAAGGTAAAGTTATTTTAAATTAAAAGTTATATTTAAATATGCAATTACAGCTAGTTAACATAAAAATTTAGGATTGGTGATTATTTACTAATAATTCCGTATTAATTGTTCTGCCTTGATACAATTTAACGTAACCTAGGAGATGCTCTGACATGAAATATTTGACATTGTGAATCAAAGTGAGTTCGTATTTGTAAAATTACAGTAAAAATGGTAAATTTACTAAATCGTAAAGAAAAAATGAAAAAAATAGAAAAATTATTAGTAAACAATCAACCATCCTAAATTTGCATGCTAAATAGATGTAATTGTATATTTAAATATAACTTTTAATTCAAAAAAACTTTCCTTTATGACATTCTTCCGTATTGTAAAAAATAAAGGTACTTTACTTTTAAGTAAAATTCATATTTTTTGACAAACCTCGTATACAGCTTAAAAAAATTGATATGTAATTGTTGCATTTTTATTTTTGGACCATGCAAAACTTTTTATAAGGAATAATTTTTTGTCGTAAACTTAATAATAAAAAAGTTTTCCACATGGTTCCAACTAAAGTAGACATACTGTATATGGACATCTTACTTTTAGCATCCAGTAATTCTTAACCATGGTCTTCTGGGATCAGCAGAAAACTTTCTTGTAGGAGGACCGACAAAGGCTCTACCATATGTTTTGGCAGATCACGGATATGACGTCTGGCTGTGTAATGCAAGAGGGACATGGCATTCACGAAAACATACAACCTTAGATCCTGATAAAGATCCCAAATTTTGGAAATTTACGTAAGGATTGTACATATATTTTAAAGTATTCTGCAACTTAAAATGCGGTTCATCACGTTCTTTCTCAGAGACATTTAAAATAACTTACGGGTATTCTCAGAAAATAACAAAATAGTATTAGGTAAGAATAGACATATTCCATTTAGTCTTAGCTCCTAACTAAAGCGCAAAACGAAGTAATACTTATTACATACACCAAGACAGTAAATAATTTTTTCCTTATTAATAACCTGTATATATATATATATATATATATATATATATATATATATATATATATATATATATATATATATATATATATATATATATATATATATATATACATACAGGGTGTTAAAGTTTTTAAGTTAACTTTTCTATTTTTTAAATAAAATTAATTATAATGGAAATGGTATCCGGAGGTTTTTTGTATGACGGATTCGAATCTAATCTTAGTACGGCTCTAACTTGTAGGGGGTGCCACCTACACATCTTTTTAATTTCATACAATCACAACTTTTTGGTACGACCCTGTATTACATTTTTAAGTAAATTAAATAATTGTTTTGTCATTTTTACGTCAAAAAGGTATACCTCTTTTTTAAAAGTTGTTGAGCAACCGTTTTCGAGATATTGGATTTAAAAAATTACGACGCATCTGATTTTATTATAGCAAAATTAAAAAAAAAACAAAATGTATAATTAAACCATATGTATTTTAATTTTCAAAAAAAAGTATTTTTCTTTAATTTTATGTTCAGCAAAACATATGCTAGGTGTTATAATTAAAAAAAAACTTCCAACACTTTCTATTTTGAAAACGAAGGTCTTGAGGACTTATATTTGTATAGACTTTTATGTTTACTTTTGGACTCTGAATAACCCCAAAGTATGTCATTTCTTCATGAATCACCTTTATATATATATATATATATATATATATATATATATATATATATATATATATATATATATATATATATATAAATATAATATATATATATATATATATATAATATATTAAAAAGATATAAATATATATATATTATTTAATAAATATATATATATATATATATATATATATACATATATATATATATATATATATATATATATTTAATATATATATATATATATATATATATATATATATATATATAACGGTAACACAACGGACATGTAACAGCCCATAACTTTTATTTTTAAGAATTAATTTTTGAAGAAGGGGGGAAACACCTGTCATAAGGATACGCTTTTAATGACTAAATAAAAACAATTTTTCACTTCCGGCTTAACCGGAAGTAACTTTAAATTTTAAATAGCACCCTGTATATATTTTGAGCCTACCTGATCCGCCTTATTATTTATTATCTTTTTAACCATATGTCACACTTGTTATTTGATTTCAAATTGGCTGCCAAAATGATTTTTTTTCCCAAAATTTTAGTAGGCCATGATGTGACATTTACAAATTATCAGCATGTAAAAGGCGTTGAGATGTGAAGAATAAGGTGTAAAAATCTTTGTAATTTTGTTAATTTTTGTCTAATTAATAAGAGTTAGGGATAGAGGATAATTTTTAAAATTAAAGAAATATATTTTTTAACGCTTAATATCCCAAAATCTTAAATAGGAAACTCCAATTTTTATTTAATGTAACTTTAGATCAAACATTTACTATTTCATTTAATTTATTAGGACTAGTATAAAGAACTGACTTTTTTTATTAAAACTCAAAACTATACATACGTACATTTCTCTATACTGATTGTTTGGTTTACCTTGGTGGTATAGGTTTAATTATTAAATAAATTTCTTTGTTTTGTACCAAATAATTGTCTTTTAATTTCATGGATCTCTTGATATCTATAACATTTTTGTTATCCCTATGCTGGGAAATTACACTCCCAATTTGTCGCATTATTGTTACCTTTACTTTTACTTATTATAATAATTTGCAAATCAATGTAGATAGATGTATAATTTTGCGATTTTGGTAAAAAGGTCAGCTGTGCATACAAATTTTAATAAATTAAATAAAAAAGTAAATGTTTAATCTAAAGTTAAATTAAATAAAAATTGAAGATCTTTGATTTTGAAATATATATATATATATATATATATATATATATATATATATATATATATATATATATATATATATATATATATATATATATATATATATATATATATAAAAAGTTGCACTGGGTGACAGACAAGTGTATGTAACATATTAATTTTAAAGGGAAGTTTTAATTAAGGGTTAACAGGAAAGTGGAAAATTCATCTAATATCTTTTCTTGTTTAAGTTTTCTAATGTTCTTGGAATTTTGTCAAAGTTTTCAGTAGTTGTTGGGTTTCTATATTAAAGAAAAAGAAAAAGAAAAATTTTTTCTTTCTTAAAAAATTTTTTTGAATATATGTTGCGTCAGCTGCACTTGGGTGACAGACAAGTGAGAGCGACACATAATCTTTTGAAAGCACAAGGGGGAAGTAAGAGGTATTAGCACCCTATTGAGGCCGACACTACAATAATAATTTAAAAAATTAAGAAAAGAAATACACAAAAATTAAAATAAAAGTATTTACTCGCCACCAATGGTACAGGTGCGCGCGCAATTTTTCCTTTTCAGTCGACACTGGGCATGTCACATATGCGTACCTTTCAGTTCAGCCATCCCCTTCTACTTTCAGTAATTAATTGTAAAGCAGACCTGCTGCATGTGGTTCCAACCAATGAACCAGACAACAAAATGTCGGTCAACTTTTGTTGATCAATCATAAAAAATAACATGTGTTGTACTTATAAATTATACTCGATAAATGGGGAATTTCGATAAGTTATATAAGATTGCTTCACAATTAACTCACTTTGCACGTAAGTTATAAAAATTTTTTTGTAAAAATTTTTTTTTAAAGAATTTTTTTTTATATTTGTTTTTGTTAAAATCATTTTTTAACTATATTTTTTTGCTTATAAGAGAAAAGATTTTTTGTATCTTAACAAACTGTCTCTGTATTGTAGCCTTGAAAAAGGAATAAAGTTTTCCGAAAGCTCGGCGTAGTAGAAAAGAGTTTTTCTTAAGCCCACCTGATCGATACCCCAATATTGATTTTGCTTATATATATATATATATATATATATATATATATATATATATATATATATATATATATATATATATATATATATTATATAAATATTTTTGAAACTGTCAAATAACTTGCTTTGGCAATTATAAAAATTAAACCAAAACTATCCAAATGTAAGGTTAGTTGGCATAATGCCTAAAAAAGTTATTAAAAAAGGCAGTTTGAAATTTTATTCTAAGCCGACGTGCAAACTTTGAAAACTTAAAAAAATTCATTTGAATTACAAATCTCAACTTTTGGGTTCGTAATGAGTTTGCTTACTATTAAGTAACTAACCGATTCTATAATTTATAATTTTTGTATGTTCTTCCACATTTTAAACGAGACAATTTTATACGGATACTCTAATTGTGCAAACCTGTTTTTTTTTTCAGGAGGTAGATTAAGATTTTACAATAATTAAAATTTAGTAAGCAATGACAAGAGCATTTTATTTAATACTATTAAACATGTACAGCTTCCTAACAGTACTTTCTTAATTTTTATTTGATTTTAAGACACACACACTTAATGCTTTAAGCTTATATTATTACTATTATTACACAAATAAAATTGCAGATTTAATACCAGTTGTATTTATACCCTAAGTGGGCTTTAAAACAAATGCAACAAATGAATATGGAGTTTAATATTTAATAATGGCACATCAGATTTGTTTACCTAAAATTTTTAAAAATAAAACAGGTTTACAGACTTAGATTAGGTACCTGTGGAATCTTTATTTTTAAATTTTTTTTTGAATGTGGGAAAACATATAAATATTATAAATTATTAGCTCCGTTAGTTAAATTATAGTTACCAACCTCATTTTAAAACCAAGAGTTGAAATTTGTATGAGGTCATATCCTCCTATTTTAATTTTTACTTTTTTTGAAAAATTTTGAATGTTTTATTAATTTATATTTTTTGAAAGTAGCTAAAACCACAGCGCTTTTAAGTATCTTTTTACAAATGAATGCGTATTTTTGTAAAATTTAATTGGATTTATATTTTTTTGCTAACCGTCAACTCTATGTTTGTTGCATAAATATTTAAAAGAATTCTAGAACTTTACAGATACTTTCTTTAAAAAGGCAAATTCTTTATAAAAAGTTATGAGCTTAAAAATAGTTTTTAGCTTAATTAAAAAAGTACTAAATTACAATATTGTAAAAGCGTATTTAAGTGTAATGTAAAATTTCCCAAAAAATAACAAAAAAGCAATACAAGACCATGTCACGCCCATGACCTACACAAACAAATTTTGTTTATTTCAACTAAGCGTTTTTGTTTATTTATTGGGTGACATAAAATTAGTATCGTTTAAAAAAATTAATAATAATAGATTAAAGAATATGTTTTCATAGCTGTATATTATCTGTCAGATCTCATGAAACAACTTGCACAAAGGTGTAATTTTACTGGATAATAATAAGTATGTCTTCTTAATTTACAAAGCATTAAAACATGCAATGGAAAATTTGTATTTAATGATACGTAAAACAATTTTTTTTACGATTTATAAGGTCAATAAAAAGCACTATTTAAGTATTAATTATGTTATATTTTTAACAACGATATACAAATTAATAAACAATACAAAAAAAAAATATAAAATAATTTTTGGAAATCACTGAAATCCGTCATTAATTCAAAATAAAAACTAACAGTGTATGGGTCAGGCTTTCTTCTCTTTTTAACTTTTTTTCTCTTCCCCTACCTTTTTCATTTATTTTTTAATTTTTTAAACAATCATACTTTTGGTTCTCTTTCTTATTTAAAACAAAATAAATTTAAATAATGAAAAAATGATATAAACAACTATAAGGAACACATCCCAGGAGTAAAATACCTTACCAATCGCATATCAAGTGAGGGCGTCTACTATTAAAAAGTATTGGAAATATCTGTTGGCTGAACTTCAACCTAAACGGTTACGTTTACCATTTTCATTAGCATCTTTAGCCCACATACTTTTTCTAACCAAAACTCTACCCAATTTAAAAAACTGTCAAATTGTTTTAAATGAAATCGGATATCGTAGTTATCGTGCAAAAACCTACACAACCCCACAAAAAAAAGTTCTGTACATTGGACAAGACCACTATATCCTTATGTTTTCGAGGTCGCTGAATCTGAATCTGGGGTCAGTTTGACCCCATCAGGTAGTCGTTAAGGTCATTTCAAGGTCAAATTTACAAAAATACACTTAAGTGAAAATAAATGATATACCTTTATGTTTTCGAGGTCGCTGAATTCAAATCCGAAGTCTGTTTATCTCTTCAGGGTCAAGGTCAAGGTCGTTTCATTGTCAATTTTATAAAAAAATACTTAGGTGAGAATAAATGATATATCTGTATGTTTTAAAGGTTGCTGAATTCAAATCTAGGGCCTCTTCAACCATACTGGGTCAAGGTTAAGGTCATTTTAAGGTCAAATTTTAAAAATAATCCAAAGTTTGTTTGACCCTACCAAGTATAAGTTAAGCCTTAAGTGATACTTAAGTTTCTTCTGTTAACCGTTTTGTATGGTATCTGACTTTTTATTTTGGAACGATCTCAAAACTGGTTGTTTTTTACGTTTAGTTCCTGTTTTATTACTTTCTCTCTTTAATGACCAGCAGTAATTTGCCATCATGTTGGTATCCCACCGTTTCCATTTCTTGATGGAACCTTTCTCCCTGCTCATCACTATAATCTCCCAAATTTGTTCAAAAGTAATCTATATGTGAAGCTAAAAAGTGTAATTTTTTACTTATCAAGCATCCTAGTTTATGAAAGTCCTTTATCATTTGAGCAACTATTTTTTTTTGTAATTCTTGCTCTTATGATTTCCAAGGAAATTTTGATCTACTTTTTTAAAACTAACTTAAGCTTTACCTTTCTAGAAATAAAAGGACCTTGGACTCAAATTCAGCGACCTCGAAAACATAAATACATAGTAGTCTTGTCGAATGTACAGAACTTTTATTTTTTTTTTGTGGGGTTGTGCTATCAAACCGAATTTAACAAACATTTGGCGTGATGTTTTATTATAGTATGATGTTTCTTTTGATTATATTTTATATATTTTTTTACATTTTGTTTATGTAACAAATATTTTGGACCTGTCTGAGAGATAGCATATATCGATTTTTGTTATATATGTTACAGGAAAAGTAGATTATCCAGTAAGACTTGACTTGGCCTAGGTAAAGTCGACTCTTACTGGTCTATTTAGTAAAAGTCGATTAAAAGCGAAAAGTGATAAATTTTAATTAACATTCACTAGTCAGGGTTGACTATACCTAGGGAAAGTATACTTTTACTGCCTTGAATTAGTGAAAGTTGAATTTTTGCAAGAAAAAACAGTCTTCTACCTAATAAAAACATAAAAATGCAAAACCTTTATAATAATAATGTTTATTAAGAAATATATATTATTAAAGAGCATTAAATTTCAGTTCAGTTTAGTTCAGTTTCTACTTTTAGTGATTTATCACGTGTAAAATATTATTGGAAAAAATAAAAAGCCCACTTTAATTAAACAAAACTAACCATGATCTACCAGAACTAAAGGCTTTTTAATTTGTCTAAATTATTCCTACGTAGAAGTTATTAACAAAACTTTAATAATTTTCAATATGGTAGCAACAGCTCGGAATCAACTTTTACTAAACCACACAGGTATAGTTAACTTTTCCTAGTAAAGATTGATCTGCTTATTCTCAATCAACTTTTACTGGTACTTTTAGTGAGAGTTTACTCTTCCTAGGCAGAGTCAACTCTCCCTCCAAAGGGTTTGCAGCAAAAACATGCCTGCTACCTCGTGCATCCAACCAGATTGGGCTTGATCCAACTGAAGCAACTATTTTGTAACCTGTAAATAGGGAAAATAATGTAAATATCCTATAAAGGTGTCAGTATTACCCCACTTGCTAAAGTGGGTCATTTTGTGTTAAATATTAAAAATGTTAAAACATTTGTTTTTAATTTTAGATGGCACGAAATTGGATATTATGACATTCCAGCTACAATTGACTACATCTTGCACAAAACCGATAACCAAAAACTTTCTTACATAGGTCATTCCCAAGGAACTACGGTATTTTTTGCCATGGCTTCTGAACGACCTGAGTATAATGAAAAAATTAACATTATGATTGGTATGGCCCCTTCCGCCATATTAGCAAATATTAAGGAACCATCTCTTCAAAGATAGCGCCAATGTTTAAATCATTGCATGTGAGTAAACTTTGTATCTGTTTAAATATATTTTTAAAAATGTTTTGTTTCTACAACATGTTAATTAATAATAAACAGTAATGAAGTGTGTTTTGTCAGTTTTTGTGAAAATTATACCGCATTTGCATCAAGTTTGACGCTATTTCATTGGGGTATTTTCTATTTCTGTGCAAAATTATTTGTGCCAGCATTATTAGGTATCAGGGTAACATTTAAAAGTTAATTTTAATATGAAAAAAAAAAAATTAGAGGGTTTTCAATACATTCGGATAATCCATATAGTAGAAAACTACAAAAAGTTGGGAAAAAAATAAAAATTGTACTAGAGAGCTGAAAATTGGTATGTGGGTGTAAAATTTAAAAATATGCAACTTTATCCTACACCATTTTTTTTAAATTTTGAAACATAATGCTTCATTTTGCGATTTTTTGAAAAAAAAATGACAAATTTTACAGCTAAAAAAAAGGGGATCTCCAAAAATTTTTGGCTAGTTTTTGAAGGAAAAACTTTTGGCAAAAAGAAAATTTACCCAAATTAATTAGAGAAAAATTTTCCCATTTGATGCGGAGATAGGGGACCTATATATATTTATATATATATATATATATATATATATATATATATATATATATATATATATATATATATATATATATATATATATATATATATATATATATATATATATATAATATAAAATAAATAAATTAATTTTATTATAAAAAAATTTTATATAAAAATTTTAAAAATAATTTAAAAATTTAAACAATTAATATTTTTTAAATATTTTTATATAATATATATTT
>JAHBCN010007033.1:0-46025 GCA_019359885.1 Listronotus oregonensis
TACATCAATCATACTTTTGATAAACAGGTTGTTGAAATATAGTCATTGAAATTCAGGAGTTAGACGTGAGAGGGTCGAATTTGCCCCCCCATATTCGGGGCCCAAAAAAAGGGGAGGGGGGGATTTGGGGGGAGTTTTTTTTAAATTTATGAAAAGGTACAAAAAAATAGAGCATTTCATAATTTATGAACCGCTGCCCCCCAAACATTTTTTTTCCCCCGTTGACAAAGATACATTAAATGGAACCCAAAAAACTAAAAACCGGGTAGAGATCTCCCAAAGGAAATTTTTTGATAATTAAATAATAATAAGTAAAATCGAACTGTATTTTTAAATTTTTTTTTATATCTTTTGGGTTTTATCTTTGTATTCATATTTTCATAAAAACAGAAATAGATTCGAAAACCATTTTTTTATCTTTATTTTTTTTCAATAAAAATAAATATTTTTAAAAACTGTTTCTTTTTTTGGGGAATGCGTCCCCCCAAAGGAAAAAAAAACGTAAGAACATGTCGGATCTTTTTAAAAACTATTTTCCATGTAATATTTTTTAATCATTGTTATTTTTTTTTTTCAATACTGTAAAACATGTTGAAATAACTAATACAATTTTTTTAAAAAATTTTAAAAATTTCCCCAAAAAGGGACCCAAATTTTTTAAAAATTCCCCCAAAATTTACAGGGGGTTTTTCCTTTGGCCAGTCTGGCGATGCATCCCCCAGTATATATAAAAAATATATATATATATATATATATATATATATATATATATATATATATATATATATATATATATATATATATATATATATATATATATATATATATATATATATAAAAAAAAAAACGCCCTGATGAACTAAGATAAAAACTCTGACAGAACTCTCGCGCTCCAAACCCCCTGCCTTATCAAACTCCCCTGTTTTTTAATGGCTTCTCTTTTTAAAAAAACATAAATTTTTCCCAAAATATTCTAGACAAAAAAAAAATTTTTTTATGCAAAAAATAAAAATTGATGTAAATAATAAGCGTTCTTTACCATATTTATCTATTTCTAATTACTGTATAATTAAAAATATTTTTCCACTTTTTAGTATATCCAGCCAAAACAGCCCGAATACTCTTGGCGATGTCAATACCAGGTCAAGTAATTTTTGTACTCTCAGCCGACTTGATCTCAAACGATGGAGTACTTACAGCAAGATTTCCATTTATAGCATCATATCTTTCAGTAAGCCTTTTACAAATCATGATTTTACTTTACATCGCTCATCTGATGGTTCATACAATGTGGAAAAGGAAAATTGATCCTGACAACTCTGCTATTCCTTATTTGACAGCTTTGGGCGATCTTTTTGGGTGAACTTTGTTACTACTTGCATTCATCTTCCTCAGATCTATACATCAAGAATACAGCCCATCCGGTTAAAATAGAAAAATAAAGAGTATTGAACCAAAAGTTACCTGTGTTTATCTGTGGCTGTGCATAAAACAAAAAATATATATATTTTTGGTAAATAGCACCCAAATCGGTGCTATTTCTGTAAAAAATTTTTCAGTAAATTTCCCCAAAAAGGTTTTTAAAAAAAATCTCCTATTGAGTTTAAAGAAATTTTAAAAATTTAAATTTGGCGTATTCGGTTTTTGGTATTGATTATTATCGACTTGTTAAAATTTTTAAATTTTACCACTTCATAGTTACTAAGCCAATTTAAATACGCACTTGAACTTGATTATTTAAAGAAACTGAAAGTAAAATTGACAGCGATCAAAATGTTTTAAAATATTACAGAGACACTATAAAAAATTGTTAAAAATAATATATGTTACTTATTATTATTATTTTATTTTTTGACATTATTGAAAGGCAGTTTACCTATCTACCTACAAATATTCCAAATAAACTTTAAAATGATAGACTTTATAACATTATATCTTTTAAGTATTTATTTATTCAGTATTCCTAGACATAGATTTTGTTCGGTAACATGGATAATTCAACTTATATTTACCATAACTTTTGTGATTTTTTTTATCAAAATGTTATTTTTATTTTGGACCTATGTAACGTTATTGCGAAAATAATGAACATGGCACAATTTTTCTTATTGATACCGAACTTATTTATTATTCTTATTTAATAAACTTATTCATCATTTTTAGTTTTATAGGAAAAATTCGTCATGGATGTCAAGTTAGGTCTGAACCTCAACTATACATTTTTAGTACAATATTACCAGGTGTCCACGAGCAGTTCCACGAGATCACTTTCATGCTGCTATTTTTTTAAATTTCATTACCAATAATTTTTACAAACTGAACAGAAAGTGTTACCTTAATAACATCTTTTGACATACTTGTCAAATTTTTAATGCAGTGGCTTATATTGACTACAAAGAGGGGGGCCCAGCTGTTTAATTCAAAAATTTACGAAACACTATAGATAATAAATTAAATAATCTCTCAAAATTATTTAATGTGCTTCAAAAGATGCGGGGACTGAGCTCCTCTGACCCTCCAAATATACGCCACTGACCAGAAATGATTTACTGTAAATGAAATTGTAAAAGCCTAAAGCATATTAAAGTATTAAGGTTTTTCTACAACTAAATAATATACAGGGTGTCCCGATTTTTTTTATACAAAATGGGTGATAAATAAAAAGATATTTCTTACTGAAAAAATCATGTGTTATTTATAGGTGGTACCTGAATTCCATTTTTTTAAGAAAAATAATTTAGGAACTTCACGAAATAAATAATTAACCAACGTTTATCAATTTTTTTAAGAGAATTAAAATAAAATTTTTCTTAAAAATCATTTCTTTCAGTCTTTTTGAGTAGACGATTTTTTTGCAGCTTAATTTAACTTAAAAAATGTGTATCTTATCGATATTGACATAGAACTTTTTTCTTTTTCTTTACCAATATGTGACGACCCTGATTCAAAATTTTCAGATTTTATAAGAAAAAAAATTGTCATTCCAACCTCAGCAAAAACCATCTTTACGACTCCCCTTTCAGAGAGTTCAAGCCATCTTAAAAAACCATTTTTATAGTTGTCCCTTCTTACATTTTTTTTTAGTTCTATGTGGTAAATATGCCCTAGAAATTGTGCGTTAATTTCGAGACACACCCTATATACTAGAAAGTGGACCTATTTTTATCTAGTTTTGTCAGATATGTCAAAAATGTTATTTGGGTAGATTTTTACCTCTATTGAAGTTTTAATGGCTGTCCCATAAATAGGAAAATAATGTAGTCTAGTCGATAAGTGTGTTTCCTGCGAAAAATAGTTAGAAAACTTCAAAAAACATGAGTGATAGCTCATTCGACGTTTTTTGCCAATAAAAATTGCAATTGTTATTAACAAAAAACGAAAAAAACATTACGATTTTTGATGATAACTCAAAAACCATAGGAGATAGCACAAATTGCAAAAAAGATCCTTAAAGAGGAGGAAATTTCCAATAAAAAAGTCTTACTCCCGGAGTTCTATCTCCATTATTTATAATTTTAATTTACCGCTGAAAATGGGCCTGCGCGCGATATTTTTGGTTGCGCGCTCGGCGTCAAAACCGAGTACGTCAGACTAAAAATTTTTTAGGGTATTAAGTATTTATTGAAATATTTAAAAAATTATGGTGTATTCAAAACACTTCAAGGAATTTATTTTCGTTGAAAATTTAACATAAAGTTATTTTTTTTAAAGTTAGACAATTGAAAACTAACACAATTATTTCGAACTGTCGTCTTTATTGTACATAAAAAAATGTTTAAATAATTGTCGTATAAATTTTTGACATTGTGGAGCCCTTCTTATATACATACCAAATTAAATTACGCCATAAAAGTTTTAAAAAATTAAATGCTGTGTTTATAATAATTTTATAACTTTGACAATATTACTCTAATTTTTTTTTGTCAAAGTTATAAAGTAATTATAAACAAAGGATTAAAATTATTCAAACTATTAAGGCGTTATCTTGTTAAGTATGTATATAAGAAGGCTTCACGAAGCAAAAAATGTATACGACAATTATTTAAGAATTTTTTTTTAAAGTACAATGAGGACGAAAGTTCGAAACAATTTTAATTGACAATTGTCTAACTTGTTAAAACTATTTTTAAGTTAAATTTTCAATGGGAATAAATTCTCTAAAGTATTTTAAATATACCATATTTTTTTAAAATATTTCCATTAATATTTAATACCCTAAAAAAATTGTCTAGTGTGACGTATTCGGTTTTGACGCCGAGCGCGGGACCAAAAATGTCGCGCGGAGGCCCATTTTCAGCGTTAAATTAAAATTGTAAATTATGGAGATAGAACTCCGGGAGTTAAGACTTTTTTATCGGAAATTTCGTTCTCTTCAATGATCTTTTTTGCAATTTCCGCTATCTCTTTCGGTTTTTGAGTTATCATCAAAAATCCAAATGGCTTTTTTTATTTCGTTTTTTGTTAATAACAATTGCAATTTTAGTTGGCAAAAAAATCCTTAAAACGCCTTTCTCAGATTTGCATTCCGCGTCGAATGAGCTATCGCTCATATTTTTTTAAAGCCTTTCTAACTTTTTTTCGCAGGGAACACACTTCCTCGACTAGACTATTGGACCGAAAAATTACCAAAAATTTAATAGGGACTTTTCGCAATGCTATATACGGTTAAATTCACAATGTGATGTTTAAGTAAAGCATGAGAGCTGGTTGACACCCGAGTTATTTTTATTATTAAGTATCATTTATTCCGTTAACTTCAAAAGTATTAACAATGTTACATAAAACAGCAGATAATAAATATATGTTTGTCGACTGATTTTTGTACCCCAACGATATTTATTTAAATCTAAGCAAAACAAATGTAATGAAATTATGTAATGTTTTAGTTTTACCTACACGGGAAAAAGCTGTGACTTAATAAATTATTTTTAAGTAATAATTTAGGATTATTTATTTATTACCACGTTTCTTTTTTTATTTTCACCTACTTCAAGAAGTCTGATTAACTTGAAAATTTGTATAGGAGTCAAGAGCCAATGACAATACAATTATTTCATAACTTCGTTCTAATGTCCTGACCAGGATTATCAGAATAAAAAAAGAAAATAACACTTTGGCGAAATGAGAATAGTTGCGCATTCGCCAAATCCAAAATAGCAGAAAAAAGAATTATTTATGGAGAAACGGTTTTCTACTGACGTTCATGTCGGGTTATATATGGGATTTTCCTGTTCCATGTGGAGTTTTCTTATAATCCGTTGTTTAAATTCCGCATATAAACTAATAATTTTCAAATTTTCCAAATAATATCAAATTGCGCCAAAAAAATATAAAACAAAAAGGACACTGCTAGAAAATTTTAAAAGTAACTGTAAAAAAAATAAGTGCCATATTTAAAAAAACATTTTTATAATTACAGAAAAAGTTCTTATTATGACAAAGTTTTATTTAAAATTGTAAAATATTGAAGAATGACCCTTAAGGGGGTTCTCCAGTTTGATGGTCCGATTTTTATGCATTTTTTTGACTTTTTTTTGTGGGGGCCAATGGAATTTTTTGGAATTTTTTTCGTTTGTTTATAAGTGTTTCAAGAGTATTCATATAAATTTTTAGCTAAAAATATTTATTAGAACACAAGTTATAGCGCTCTGAATACACCTGCCTCGAAAAAATGGTCCCTCACTTCCTCCACAAAATCAGCTGATTGGCTTATCTGAAATAAAAAAAAATCGGCGTTTTAATCTTATAAGCTTAAATACATGGAATGAACTATTATAAAAGATTTTTTAAATTGGATTTTTGACAGACTTCGGAACAAAAAATTTCGAATTTCATGTATTTTTGTCAACTTTAACCAGAAAACCCCCTTAAATTTTATCAGATTTGTTTTCGGTTAATGTCGAAATAAGTCTTTGTACTACAGAACATATTGGTGTAATGCAAGTTTGAAGTTTTCAAACTTCCTTAAGTGCAGGCTGCATAAATAATTAGGGCGACTATAAACAGGGTGTCCCAGAATATGTGAGCAATATCTGGGAATTTAATAGAAAACCTAAAAATATTATTACAAGTATTTTTTTAATATGATGGTTACTAGATAAGTATTCTTAAATGAACCCATTAAATTATTTTTGGCTTACTTAGTTTGCCAGGGACGGTACTAGCTCTGACACAATAATAGCAATTTTTTAAACACCCTGTATGATAAAGGCTCAACAATATTATTTTTGGATAGCTTTAATCTTAAACTAAAAAAAGGTATTCTTGATTGACATCGATAAAATCAACTGTTTACGAGAAATAAAATATGGTACTTAATTTTGTTAACATTATACAGGGTGTTTTCTCATTGTACGTCAATATTTAGGGAAACAATTTTTGGGTTCATTTTAAGAAGAAAACTTCATATGAACGTATGTCCTAAACGTCTTAACTTTTGAGATACAGGGTGTTAAAATTTTCTAAAATAAATTATTTATTATTAATATTTGTAATACCACTTTAGCTATTTTAATGAAATTTGGCATAAATGTACTATGTATCAAGAAGCATTTAGTGTTATTTTTTTTAATTTCCACCAGTGGCGTTCGTACAGAGTTTGACCTGCCTATTTTGGCAAATATTCTGGGACACCCTGTATATAGCAACCGAGTCATAGGGATACCGGCCTTGCACTGTCAATGCGTTTTTAGTAAATAATAAATTTTAACTTGAACTTTTAAGATTTTTTAAAACTCGTTTTATAATATACATGCGTTATTTTGGTTTTTATATGCAACAGTGCCGAAAGTAAGGCGAATATTTGATGAAATAGATACATTATGACGTAAGGAAAAATAAAGACAGACTGAGTTTTATGGACTGTCAATACTGCTTCCCATCTAAAATAAATAGAAATCTGTGTTTTACTTTACGGTTTGTTGATGCAACGGTAGATGGCGCAGACTAAAATAAACTCTGCTAAATACTAGCCGCCATGCAACCAGTGTTGCCAATAGTCAATGTTTCATAGATTATCAATACTACTTTCCACCTCACAGAAATCTGTTTTTCTGCCTGATAGTTTGTTCACCCAACGCTAGATGACGCATACTAATAGTAAAACATTATTTCAGTTACCCTTCGAAAGAGGACACTAACAATAATTTTATATCTACATAGATGATCTCGTGATTGAAGCCCACACTGCCTAATTGGTCGGCGGGAAATGCTATGTATTCTGCCCAGTAATCAGCTAGCAGTGCGACATACATATCCCTCCCTTCTGACCAATAAGGCGCGTGGGGCGAGAGAAAAAGGTTACACGGCTACTCCTTTATCTTTCTCGTACACTTGTTCGCACTGCCTGCCTCTAGCAGGTATATTCTCGAATGTATCAACATAAAAGGAAGGATATTCACACTGGATACATATCTTACGATGCGACCGATGTTGCCAAATTTATAAAATAATTAATGGATCCTCTGTGTGAACATTCATAGTTTTTTATAGGGAATTTTTATTTTATGAGTCATGGAGGGCCTGTCTGTGACGTAATAATTTTGACATTTCCAAAGAATCCAATGTTTACTTGGGCTATGCCGCACCTTTCCTGTTTTTTATTGAAATAATATTAGTTTTTCGTCTTGGATTACACGGAAAAACAGCAATAACCTCGTGGGCACAATGTTTCAAAACACGATTCCAGTCTGCAAATTAGAATTAAGAAAATAATGGCCAATAAGTACAAAAAAAAAAGTCACAGGAAGTCACCAAATAATTGCAGGTATGGCTGGAACTGATAGAGTGTCGATGAACGATGCAATATCCGAATGTAGAAGTACTGGATGAACTACCTTTACCGGACGAACAGCCTTGTATAGAAGCCCAACCATGTAGTGTTGTTTACCAAGCAAATTTTGACACCAATTTCGAAGATCGTAATGGGTTTGTTACGGGTATTGCTAAGTATATCGAAGAGGCTACTGTACACGCGAGTCTAGTAAGTTTCTGTTTCACACATCCCTTGTATGAATAAACATCAATGTTTTTTATTTAAACCAGTTTGAATAATTTAAGAGTTGTTTTTTACCTTGCATTTTTAAGTTGCTTTTCCTATTACATATGATAATTGTGCTAAAGTTGATACCATTTCTGTAGAATGAGTTGTTAGATGAGGGCCAAGAACATGCTGTAATGTTATATACATGGAGATGCTGTTCCCGTGCAATACCCCAACCAAAATCCAATGAACAACCAAATAGGGTTGAAATTTATGAAAAAACTGTAGAAGTTTTAGCCCCTGAAGTTAATAAACTGTTAAGTTTTATGTATTTTCAGGTAAGTTTACTATTTAATGATTGTTGATTTATTTAAATTTTACTTTTAATATTATTTTAGAGAAAGGCAATTGAACGGTTCTCACAAGAAGTAAAACGGCTTTGCCATACTGAAAAGAGAAAAGACTTTGTTTCTGAGGCCTATCTCCTTACTTTAGGAAAATTTATCAATATGTTTGCTGTTCTCGATGAGTTAAAAAATATGAAGTCCAGTGTTAAAAATGATTATTCCACATACCGAAGGTAAATTATTTTTGATATTATTTGATGGACTTGTACAATTTAAAAATAAACATATTTTAGGGCTGCACAGTTTTTAAAAGTAATGTCAGACTCTCAGACACTCCAAGAATCCCAAAACTTGTCTATGTTTCTGGCAACTCAAAATAAAATTCGAGACACTGTAAAAGAAAACTTGGAAAAAATTCCTGGTTATGAAGAACTTTTAGCAGATGTAGTTAATATTTGTGTTCATATGTTTGAATCAAAAATGTATCTCACTCCCAGTGAAAAGCATATGCTTGTTAAAGTCATGGGTTTTGGTCTGTTCTTAATGGACAGTGAACTTGGTAAAATTAACAAACTTGACCAGAAAAAGAAATTGAGACTTGATAAAATCGACAGAATATTTAAGGTAAGATACATATAATTGTTTGTTTTTCTGCATATATTTTTGATATATTTGTTACAGAACCTTGAAGTTGTTCCTCTTTTTGGCGATATGCAAATAGCTCCATTTAACTACATTAAAAGAAGTAAACATTTCGATGCCAGCAAGTGGCCACTGTCCAGCAGTCAGACACCATCACCTCAGGCAGATTTGATGGTACATTTGCCACAAATCCGGGAGGATCATGTAAAATACATTTCTGAACTTGCAAGATATTCAAATGAAGTAACTACAACCTACAAAGAGTGTGGAAGCGACACTGAAAATAAAGATACAGCAGATTTGGCATTAAGAGGTCTACAACTTCTATCAGAATGGACAAGTGTAGTGACAGAATTATATTCATGGAAGTTGTTACACCCGACAGATCACCACCAAAACAAAGAGTGCCCTAAAGAAGCCGAGGAATATGAAAGGGCTACAAGGTACAACTACACTGATGAAGAGAAATTTGCTCTCATTGAAGTTATAGCAATGATAAAAGGGCTTCAAGTTTTAATGGCTCGAATGGAAACAGTATTTACTGATGCAATTAGACGAAATATTTATGCTGAATTACAAGACTTTGTGCAGTTAGCCCTAAGAGAACCATTAAGAAAAGCTATTAAGAACAAAAAGGATCTCATAAGAAGGTTTGTTGTAAATTTTTTTACCAAGATTTTTTAATGTAATAGGCAAGTTTCACACAATTAAATTAAGAACTAAGACTAATATTTTTTAATTCAAAACTTACCTATTGTATATTGTTAAACTGGGGATAAATAAATAAAATGTCTTTCTAGTATTATAATGTCAGTAAGAGAGACTTGTGCTGATTGGCAAAGAGGTGTGGATCCTCTACAAGATCCAGCATTAAAAGGCAAAAAAGATCCTGACAGTGGCTTTAATTTAAAGGTGCCCAGAAGAAATGTTGGTAAGTAAACCCTGATTTTTCTTTTTTTTTTAAGATATAAATATAAGGAATTTATACCTAATTGGAAATAAAATTTTCTTATAAGTCATCAAAAAAATTTTTTAACCGGCACTGTTGGTAGAGTCTTTTATTGTATATTTTTCCAGGCCCTTCTTCAACGCAACTTTATATGGTCCGGACAATGCTTGAGTGCCTGATATCTGAGAAATCGGGTGGAAAAAAGACTCTTCGAAAAGATATTGAAGGATCGTGCTTAGTGGCGATAGATCAGTTTCATAAGGCTTCTTTTTATTGGAACTATTTACTTGGCTTTAGTGAATATTTGCAAAAGTGCTGTGATCTGTCACAGCTGTGGTACAGAGAATTTTATCTTGAAATGACTATGGGACGGAGGATTAATGTAAGTTATTACACAGCCCCACAAAAGAAGAGTGGTCCGTACTTTACAAGATCATAATCAGAATTGAGCTATTACATCAGAGAAACTTCCTAACCTCCAAAAATAGGTCAAGAATATATAAAAATCACCAAAAAATTCCAGCAAAAATTTGGATTTTTTTAAAGCCTCTATAGACTGAAGGATCAAGAAATTAAATTTTCTAAATCCGACTTCAGATTTATCATGAGCAACTCCTGAAACCCCAATGTATGTAATGTGGCATGAATCTGTTAATTTTTAAAAATATGGTTCGCCATATTGCATCCGCCATTTTGAATTTCGTAAATCTGACCACGGATTTGTGATTAGTGATGGGTTGATTTTTTTGGAAATAATGATTTCTAACGTTGATTTTGAGGTTAGAAAAAAACGTCTCGTGGTACATCAAATCTGAGACTGGGTTTTCATTTTTCATTGTCTTTTTTATGAATATACAGGGTGTAAAAAGTATGATCCTCACGATTTAGCGCTAGTGGAGCTCAAAACAAGTCAAAAGTTTATATGACATATGTGTCAAAACTTGACAAATTTTTGTCCTATCGATATCAAAGAAGCAACTATTTCTGAAAACGTTACAATTGAAAACTTTTGTCTTAATCGCTTATCAGTAGATTCATTTGCTAACAAAATAAACTAAGTTTTAAATGTATCAATCTACAAATAAAAATAATTTTTCCCCCAGTTAAAAATTTAAAAAGGCAATTGGCAACAGCGCTAATAAGAAGCCTTGTGCGTGGAGTAAACTCAGTTGTACATTGTGCCCACTGGCCGCGATATTTTTGTCCGTTTTTAAATCGAGAAAAAATGCCGATATATTATAAATTTACGATAACCGTAATGCAGGTGTACCAAAGAGTTTTAAAACATAATAATTTCTGTTCTTAAAATGGATATTCAGTCTAATTTTGTGGTAAGTACAGGGTCTTTGATTATATTTACATGGCTTCTGAGGCCTTTATTTTTGAAGACAGAAAAAAATGTTTTATATAAAAATTGTAGGATTTTTTCCATATTACCTTTTAAAATTATCAGTAAAAAAATATCGCAATAAAAAAATGGAAAAATATAGGCAACTTTAACTTTTTTAAATGAAACACCCTGTATATTATGTGATCCAACGAAAGATCTTTTTTTCTGATTTGAAATATATATATATATATATATATATATATATATATATATATATATATATATATATATATATATATATATACATTGATCATATTTTTGGATGAACCATTTTTGAGATATTTAAGGTTAAATTAATAAATTACAAAAAAGTTTCATATTAATATCAAGAAAGCCATGGAAACAATAAAATTGTTATTTTGCTGATGGTGAGGTTTTTCTCTGGAAATAATAATGTTTATTTTTGTGATTAAACATTTCCTGCAAAGTAAGGGAAGACTTGTCTGAATAGAATTTTATTTTAAAACTTTGGATCCTGCTGCATAAACCTAGCTATTTCCAATGCATACTTAAGCTGGTCCTGCATGTTTTGTTCAGGAAGATTCTGAGCAGACATAAATTCATAAGGATAAAATTTTTAAAATTTTAAGGTTAAATAAGTTTTATAATCTGTTTTATGAAGTTCAGATGCCGCATCCGAAATTGATATTTCAGGATTGTCTAAAATTATTAAAAGTAGTTAGTACTAGTCTAATAGAAAAGTATAATAATTATCCTGAAAAAACGAGGATAACCAAAACTTTGTTTTCATTTCGTGCTGCAGTCCTTTTCTTCATTTTATAGCTTTTTTGTTCAATAAACTTTCTTGCTATGTATTTAATAGTATCTATAGATGGTACCCGTTGTTAAGGATATAATAAGTAATATTCCCTTTGCACTGTCGTCACATTATTATTGTTACCATAAAAAAAACACGCATAAAAGCGATTTTTTGTTTCTCTGAATGGCCCATCAACAAAAAAGCAATACAAACTACTTTTAATCGTTAAAACGATAAATTTCAATTTTTTTCAATACCAATAAGTCAAATTTATTAAAACAATTTTATTGTTTTCATAGCTTTCTTGATACTAATATGATTTTTTTTTTAATTTATTTATATTTTAAGCTTAAATATCTCAAAAATGGTTTATCCAAATATTATCAATGTATATATATTTGAAATCAAGAAAAAAAGATCTTTTATTGTAGCGCATAATATACAGGGTGTTCTATTTTAAAAAGTTGAAGTTGCCTATATTTTTCCATTTTTTTATTGCAATATTTTTTTACTGATAATTTTAAAAGATAATATGGAAAAAAACCTACTGTTTTTATATAAAACATTTTTTCGGTCATTAAAAATAAAGGCTACAGAAGCCACGTAAATATAATCAAAGACCCTGTACAATTATTTTCTAATTACAAATAAGAACCAAGCAATAATTTAATGTTTTTTACTTAAATTTAATTCCAAATTTAATATCAAAATAAATTGCAAGAAGTGACTTTTATTACTTGTATATAAATAAATATCTCTTTAAAAAAAGTGTAAATATGTAATACCTCGAAAAAAACGTTTGACGTTCAACTCGCTGCGATGGGTGTTGCCAAATTTTTTAAACTTTGAACAGCCATATTTCGAAAACAATTAACTTTTGACGTTTTTTACTTGTCTTGAGCTCTACTCTCGCCCATTAAAATCGTAAGCATCATACTTTTTACACCCTGTATATTTAAAAGTTTAAAAAATTTTTTTTTGTTGGCATTTTGGTAAGTTTTTGGTATTTTAGACCTATTTTTTTAAGTTAGAAATTCTTTTCATGTGATAGCTCAATTTTGACAGATTCGTGTTCACGGGGAACAATTATTTCAGAATACATATATCGCATGTAACATTACAGTTTTTACAAATTTACAGTACATTTGCACTTGTCTTTTTAGAAATGTACTGTAAGACATCATCATAATGAGGAATGTAATGACCTTATAACAATGGAAAAAAGAATTCAATTCCCCATTGACATGTCTATGCCATGGATTTTGACTGACCATATTCTTAAGACTAAGGAACCTTCAATGATGGAGTGAGTATTCACTTTGTGTTTAAAAAATCGCATCATTACACTATTTGTTTATAGAGTTATTTAACTATTGAGCGTAAAATTATCTTATGAGTTTATATTTTTAGGTATGTTTTGTATCCACTAGATTTATACAATGACAGTGCTTTGTACGCTTTGACAATATTTAGAAAGCAATTTTTGTATGATGAGGTCGAAGCTGAGGTCAATCTTTGTTTTGATCAGTTTGTCTTTAAACTTAGTGAACAGATATTTGCATACTATAAACAGCTAGCTGCAAGGTATACTATTATTTTGTAAAACAGTTAACTTTGGTATTAAAATGACTTTCTTTTAGTATATTTTTGGACAAAAGATTTAGAGTTGAATGTTCTGCGATAGGTGCCTATTTACTGCCCTATCCGAGAGCAAACAGATATGAAACCCTGTTAAAACAGAGACATGTGCAATTATTGGGCAGATCGATAGACCTGAATAAGCTGATTACTCAGAGAATAAATGCCGACATGCAGAAGTCTTTGGACTTGGCGATTAGTAAATTTGAAGCTGGAGATATTACTGGTGTGGTGGAATTGGATGGACTTTTGCAAGTAAGAATTTTTAGGGTTGTGTCTGCGCCATAAGATAAAGTTTATCCTCATCCTAATGAAATTTCTTATCCCTTGATATGACTTAAATAGAGTTTTTATCTAAAAAGTGATACATAAGACACACATCAAATACATACCAGGTGCATTTGACTCAAGGGAAACATGCGGAAGGCCTCTTCAAAAAAGCTGATCAATAAGAGATATGCATGAAACATTTTTTTTTATATTACTATAAACTATAGTCAATTCAAAGCCACCTGGTGCGCTTTGAATTGACTATTGTTCATTGTAATATAAGCGGGTTCATTTTTTTTTTTTACTAAAAAAAATCGTGAAAAATCTTTTTTTTAATTTAATTCAAAAACTATAATTTTAGAAAGAAAGGCATAGAATCAAAATTAATGCTCTAATAAAACTACGTAATTTTAGTTCTATAAAAATTTTTGTAGCTCTTTTGTTTTTGAGATATTAACAATTTTAATTTAAAATAAAAACGCAAATATCTCAAAAACTAAAAGAGCTACGAAAAAATATATTAAATAAAAAATATGCTTTTAAATAAGCTTTATAAAATAGGTAATATACACATTTTTAATAAAATAAGTAATAAAGGAGATATAAGCAAAAAAGTGATTTTGGCCAGAAATTTCGCTAATAACAATATTTTTTTGATACAAGTAAGTATACCAACTCCGATTCATCTAAAAATTGATTCAAAATGTTCTATTTATTGAATGAAACAAACTAATATACATGTGCCTCAAGGCAATGGGGGATTACATGGTGGCACGGATGTTTATTTAATTTTTTTTGGTCCGGTGTTTCCTGGGGGCTTCCAAAAAATCAACTTTTTTTCGCAAATTTCAAAATGATTTTTTTAAGAGTCCATTTGCGCCGCGAAAATGCATCCAATTTGGGGTTCGGGGAATAATGATTTTCTCAAAAACGGTGTAAGTTATCGATAATTTTCAAAAACTATATGAAAGCCAACACTTAAATCTAGGCTTCTGCTGTAATAGTTTTCTAAATTTGGATTTAGTTTTTAATATTTCCTTGAGTAAAAGTCACCCTAAAATCGGTTTACATACTATTTTCTCTTAACTCGACTCATTTTTCAAAAATCCGTTACAGCAGAGGTATAGATTATTTCCTTACCTTTAAAATGGTTTATAATTTATGTCATTTAAGTGAAAAATAGTTACCGAAAAACGTTAACTCCTGTAGGCTTGCAATAAGAAACAACATCGCATCGATACACCGAATTTATAATATTTTTAATGCGGCTATATGAAAATTGTGGTAGTGGGAGTTTGTTAGTCTCCGCCCACCGTCTCCGCGTCCTTTCGCCCGACCCCTAAAGTGTATCGTAAATGCACTCTTAAGTGTTCTCCTTAAAGCCAATAGCACTTAATATATTTGGTATTAGTCTCATGTCTTACTTTTTAGATAAAAAAATTTAAAAATCCTAAAGCCGCCATTGGGTGTTAAAAAAATAATAAACAACTTTTTATGAATGAAATATTTAACCGATATCTTATTCAAATTTGACTTTTTTTGATACTTAAAATTTAAGGAATAGAAAGGCTTTTTGGTGTTTTAACAATGTTTAAACGATTTGAAAAATGTAATGATTCCCAAACCAAAAAGTATTTGTAAACGCAAACGTATAAAACATTTTAATTACAAGATTTTACTATAGTCTATGAGTGGGTTCACAAAATAGTTTTGAATTTTTAGGTAAATAGACTATGTCACAAACTGCTTAGTAAGTGGTTAGCCCTAGATGATTTTGACTCGATGTTTAGAGAAGCCAACCACAATGTCCTTGCGCCTTATGGTAGAATTACCCTCCACGTTTTCTGGGAGTTAAATTATGACTTCTTGCCTAACTATGTGTATAATTGCAACCAATAGGTAATTAAATTTACTTGCAGGAGAGGTATTATTAGTGATGTAAATGAAAAAAAACGCTCATGTTTTTTTCAAAAAGTGGTTTTCTTTAGAAAAAAAACATAGAGGCTTGGTTTTTTTTCAGAATAACGTTTTTTTCAAAAAAATCGCTAATTAATGCTATATTGTGAAATTATAGTTTTAATTATAAGGTATTATGTAAATCTCTAATAATAATTCTTAATTTAAATAAAATATATTCTAACAAATTAAACACATTTGTTAATAGAACATTAAAATTAACACAAAAATATTCTTAAAAATTAAAGCATTTTTTAACAAAACTGTTAAAGCGGGCAAAAAAATGCGTTCTTCATCATCTCCCACGTATACAAAATCTTCCAGGTTCAGATGTATCAGTGTCATGTAAACGTAACAATGAAGGTGTTAAAAGGAAAATGGTCTTCCTCATTGTCAAAATCACAATTTACTACCTCCATTGTTTCACATAATGCGGGTGGACGAGTGGACTGCTGGTAATTCTTGAAAAGCTACTAGTATTTGGACCCAGCTTGGACCTGGTAAGTTAGGTGTAGGTGTGCCGGAATCTTTTATATTTGGAATTTCAGATGCTGAAACAAACTAGAAGTGGCATTTTTGATTGTCAGTTCGGTTTTTAATTTTAAATTATGTCTGTTAAACTAGTTTTGCAGCTCTTTCATTCTTTAATCTTTACGTTTGGAATATGGATCTCCGAAGTACTAAAGCTTCTTTCACAAAAGCTAAGTGGGGCAATTCAAAAATTTAAAGGCTAGTTTTGACAGCTCAGTACTATTACACAATCCTTTCCACCAAGCAGTAGGAGATATATGGTCAGCCACCCACAAAAACGGCTTGCTAAAAACTCAGTTTTTGCCTGAAAATTCGCAAGGTCGTTTAAAATAATTTTTTCATCGACATCCGGACATCTTTTAGCTGTTTCAAAAATCTGTTCAATAGCATCAGTCTAAAAATAAAAGTTTGATAAAAAGCAGAAAAAATATACCTTTTACCAATTTTACCTGTTGAGGGAAGGTCTGATCCTTTGATGGATGGGTCTAGCAAATTACAGATTCTATGGACATCACTTACAGCAAAGATTTTTCTATCATTAATAATCTCTTTTGTTTTACTTCCTTTTTCAGCAGAGGGCACAGTGGTAAAACTTTTGAAAAATGTTCTTCTAGTTGCTTGAATACACGAATTACTAGGGATTACGTGATTTGTCTGCTTCAAAAAATTTAATTGCTGCAATGGGTTTTAATAATAATAAAAAGCCATCCACTTTGTCCCAAAATGTGTCATCCAGAGCATTTTTTTCAGTGTGGGGTTTTTTAAGCAGCTCTTGTAAACTTTCTTCATAGCAAGAGACATAATCGCTTGCCTATTTGTCTGTATTTTAAAACAATATACAACAGATCCCCATCTTGT
This sequence comes from Listronotus oregonensis, assembly GCA_019359885.1. Classification (NCBI taxonomy): domain Eukaryota; kingdom Metazoa; phylum Arthropoda; class Insecta; order Coleoptera; family Curculionidae; genus Listronotus; species Listronotus oregonensis. The sequence continues at coordinate 17,323 of JAHBCN010007033.1, forward strand.
TACGACAGGTAATTTCAATGAAAGAATCTTTGTTTTGTTTTTCTTTAAATCTTGGCAGAAGATGTGACTGTCTTATTGTTTTGATTAGAGATACAACTTGGTAAGGAGAGTCTGTAAAGTCGGCAGCTTTTTAAATCACTGAAAATAAGATCTAAAGAGTGAGCAAAACAACCATAGGTAAAGAGATTTAAATTTCCTTTTTCTGTTTCTGCCTTTAAAATAGCCCAAGCAGCTTTCATGTTGGCCGCATTGTCTGTTCAACTCCAAAGACTTTTTGGGGCCCAATTATAGATAACCTCCTGTATTTCTTTAGCTATATATTCAGCCTTATGTATTTCTTCCAGTAGCTAAATTTTATATAATATGGGAGTAGGGGTAGTAACAACAAAGTTAATGATAATTCATTGGGATGTTTCAACCATACACATTAGGCCGACGAATCGGCGAGCAATTTGTTCTTCAACATAGGCATGAACATTTTTATATTCCGGTCAATAATGGAACAGATATCTGATAACGCGAAGGTAATTTGAATGCTGGTCTCACAAAGTTAAAACATTTGCCAATAAGTGTTTTCAACTATTGACATGGGAGTGCCACTAGCATAGATGGCTCTGAACAGCTCATTAGCTTTTAATTCATTCGTACTTATTTTATCGACAAAGGATAAAATTGGTTTTTCTTCTGATTTGTCTGTCATTTTTAATGTTAGGAGCTTTAGAACTAAAAAAAAACCCTAATCAATAATTTTTAATTAAAAATAGGACTTTTTCTGGTAAACTCCCAAAAAAAGACATTATATGATTTGTTTTTATTATTATAAGCACTGAACCGTTTTGCAAAAAAAAAAAAGATCAAAAATTACAAAACAGAAAGCTAGTTTAGAAATTTTAAAATCCCCATATTCTCTCAAATATGGTTAATTTCTGAACATTAGATTCATAATTTGTTATTTATGCAGATGAATGAAAATTTTAAAGTTAATATTTCAAAACTAAATCAAATTCACCTATGAACTAGTTCAATGCACATGGGCGTAGAAGATTTTTTTGTTGGGAGAGGGGGTGGGAAATTCCTGCCGAAAATGTTTGAAAAAATGGTCTTTTGTTTAAATTTCTAAATATTTTAGGATTTATGTTCTTGGGAGGGGGTTAACCCTCTTTTCCCCTTATTTACCCGGTCATTTGTAGGCACGAGTTGATATAAAGTAGATCAAAAAATAATCTCCCTTGAACCAGGTGTTTTGATAGGTCTTCATTCTCCTTATTACTCAAATGTTTATTTCACGACTCTGGACATTTTTAACTGTCGGATAGAAACGTCATTCGACTGCCACTTTTAGCCATTTCCTTTAAACAAAAAGTACATAACGCGTGGCAATTTTCCTTTTTTCGATAATTTTTTAAATAAGTTGTAACTGGGGTTTTTTTTTTTCCGCCCCTGCTCCATCTCGCCGCGGCATGTTTTGGTTTAACTCTGGCCTGCAGAATAAAATAAAAAAAAAAAAAACCGTGCAACAATCTACCATCTAAATCCAACACGACTCGGCCAGCTTTTGTATGTTTAACAATTTTATTAAATACTAAACTGAAAAAGACAAACTTTTTATAACTTTTTCCAATTTTTCCAAATCCAAACCACAAGCTTTAAACTCTTATGTATAGGTTTTTCAAAATATTCCGATTTTAAAGCTTAAAGGAAAAAAACCCTAAAATATTTTGTTTTGCGTTTTTGCATAAAAAAAAAAATAATGTGGGTTTAAAAAAAAAATAACACAAAATTAATAATTAATAACCAACAACTAAGAAAGATAACATTATTTTAATTTGAATTTCTTAGTACATAAATTTTAATTTCGTCCTTAATATTTTTTTATAAACCCACATAACTTGTTCTAGAAAAAGGGAATACTATTTCACCCCAATACTGAACTAACTACTTTGTGCTAACAGCAAAGAGTTTTTTTATTTAGACGACGCGACGCCGCGCCGTCCAGGGTTTTTTACAGTTGAGTCTTTTATGTCTATATCAAATAAACGAAATAATCCTAATACAATACTCTCTTAACAAGTACTTACCTTTCTGTTTTGGTATAAAGAACCGCCGTCAACTAATTAAACTAAACCTTAAAAAAATCTTGTGTAAACATGCACACGCATAACTCCAACACAAATAAACAAAACAGAAGAACGACCTTCAACATACCGCGCTATGCCTACCCGCTGTGGCGCATCGCGATGGCTTTGGCCTGTGATTGGCCGATCGTTTAAGGGCTCCGTTTCTTAATTTTATCGCTTGCTGTAAAAAAAAAATAAAAGGGTTTTTTTTTCAAGAAAAAAAACGGGTTTTTTTTTTCACGTTTTTTTTTCAAGTAAAAAAAGGGTTTTTTTTACATCACAGGTTTATTAATATTATTACTGTTTAAATTCCAGGTTTACAAAATACAGAGGAATAGCTTTTGCACAAGCAGTATCAAGGGATAGGCCGCCCCAAATGTCACATCACTATCTTTGGGGGACTAAACAACTAAACTTAGCTTATACAACACAATATAGTCAATATTCAGGTTTTGTCGGGCCTCAACATTTCCATACTATGTGCAAGCTCTTAGGTTATCAAGGCATAGCCGTTTAGGAAGAACTTTTAAAGATAGTTAAAAGTTTAATTCAAGGAAGTCTCTTACAGTTCACAAAGACCCTTATGGAAGCAATGCCAAAAATCTGCAAACTTCCCAGGTATGACTATGGCTCGCCAGGTGTGTTGGGATACTATCATGCCCAGCTGAACGACATTGTTCAGTATCCTGATGCCAGGACGGAACTATTCCACAACTTTAGAGAGTTTGGGAATATTATCCTTTTTTGTTTACTGATGGAGCAAGCTTTGTCACAAGAGGAGGTTTGTGATCTTTTGCAAGCTGCTCCATTCCAGAACATTTTACCTAGACCGTTTTGCAAAGAAGGAGAAAAACTTGAAACAAAACAGAAGAGACTTGAAGCTAAATATGCTGCCCTACAAATTGTTCCTAATATTGAGAAGTTAGGAACTGCAAAGGTAAACAAGGTACTTTAAAATAAAATACATTTGTCTTATTTTTTTTTTTTTTTTAATTTTTAGCAAGCAATGATATCTAGAGAAGGTGACCTATTGACCAGGGAACGTTTGTGTTGTGGATTGTCAATTTTCGAAGTTGTTTTAAACAGACTCAGAAGTTTCTTGGACGATCCAGTATGGGTGGGACCGCCACCTACTAATGGCGTCATGAATGTAGATGAGTGTACCGAGTTCCACAGGTTATGGTCTGCTTTACAGTTTGTTTATTGCATTCCTGTTACTGAAAATGAGTACACCGTAGAGTAAGTGTTAAGGTGAATTTTAAAAATTTTTATTTATTGTTTACTGAATTTTAGGGAAATGTTTGGTGAAGGCTTGCATTGGGCTGGATGTACGATGATAGTTTTGCTGGGGCAGCAAAGACGGTTTGAAGCTTTAGATTTTTGTTATCACATACTTCGAGTGCAGAGAGTCGACATGAAGGATGAAGTAGTTAAAAGAATTGTAAGCTCTCAATTATTTATTGTTTTAAATTATTAATTATTAATTTGTTTTAGAATTTGAAGCGTATGTGTGATAGAATTCGTCGATTCCAAGTATTGAACTCGCAGATTTTTGCAGTTTTAAATAAATTTTTGAAGTCTGGAGAAAACGATGAGCTATCAGTGGAACATGTGCGATGTTTTCCGCCTCCGATTCATCCATCGTTAGGTTCTCAGCAACAACACTACCACGCCCCCGAGCACGCTAGACCGTAATGTTAGTAAAACTAAGCTTTATTCTGGATGGAACATATTATTTTATATTTATATTTATTTATATTGTTTTATAGACTGTTAACTATATGTCTTTTTACCTTTTATAGTATTTTATAAATCACATGATAGAATTAAGCTTATTTGTATCAAACTGATAAATCTGCATCAAAATTGTGTATATATGGCCCTTATCAATTATTATGGAATAATAGAAAATTTGTACATTTAACTGTTCTTTTTAAATTTATTTTTCCTTATCTTGAATATGTTGATATACAAGACTTTTATTTATATTATAAGAAATTGGGATATACTTTTAATATAGATAATTATATAATATTTTCCTTATTATTTTTTAAACTTATTGTAATAAGGGGCCGTCACACGAATTTCATTATTTTTTTACCCCTCCCCCACGGTCTCTGTTACACAGATGGTTCGAAAATATCCGATATTTATTATAAATATCAAAATATCGGATATTAATGATATAATACAGGGTGTAAAAAGTATGATGCTCATAATTTTAATGAGCGATAGTGGAGCTCAAAACAAGTCGAAAAGCTCATACAACATATGTGTCAACACTTGACAGATTTTGTCTAAACGATGTCAAAGTTTGAACTTAAGCAATTATTTCTGAAAACCTGAAACTTTTGTCTTGATCGCTCAGTAGATTCATTTGCTTATAAAATTAACTAATTTTCAAATGTTTCAAACTACAAATTAAAAAAATAAATAAATAATACTAATAATAATTTTTCCCCCAGCTAAAAATGTAAAAAACAATTGGCAATGGAGCCATCTAGCTAGAAGCCTTGTCCTTGGGTATCAGTTGTAAATAGGTACCTGTTGCCATTTTTTTTAAACTTTGATAGGTTATATTTCCGGAAACAGTTAACTTTTGACCCATATATTTTTGGCTTTTTCGACTTGTTTTGAGCTCCACTATCGCCCATTAAAATCGTGAGCATCATACTTTTTACACCCTGGATATCCGATGTATATCAAATGTTTGAATATATATATATATATATATATATATATATATATATATATATATATATATATATATATATATATATATATATATATATATATATATATATATATATATATATATATATATATATGTATATATATATATATATATATATATATATATATATATATATATATATATATATATATATATATATATATATATATATATATATATATATATATATATATATATATATATATATATATATATATATAAATATATATATATATATATATATATATATATATATATATATATATATATATATATATATATATATATACATATATATATATATATATATATACAGGGTGTCCCAAAAGTAATGGGACACAGAGCAACAGCAGATTGCTTAGGTCAAAATAATGCAATTTACGTAAACTTGCCCTATCCGAAAGTTAATAATAACAAAGATACAGGGTGTTAAACTTTTAATTTTGCTTTCGTTTTTTCTTAATAATTCTTTAACCAAATGACCTAGCGGTACAAAATTTGGGATCTGGGGGTTTTTTGAGGCGAGAAATTTAAATTTGTCCACGCTTTTGATTTTGCTACTAGAGGGCGCCAGCTACGGCCTACCTCACTTGTTTTAAATGTCGTAACTTTTTTTAGGCTTAGAATATTGACCTGTTTATTGAAAAATAAGTTACTATAAATCCATCTGCATCAAAAATGTATACTTTATTTAAGTCTCTAGGAGCAGCCGTTCTCGAGATAAACGCACTTTAAAGGATCTTGCAAATTTTTTATGGAAAATAAATTTTATCCAATTGTTTTCAAACTTTGCATAGTGATACTTCTAAACACGCTGATCAAAGGTCTTCCAGGGCACAAAACCCGAAAACGCCTCCAACCCCCCCAAAATCACCCACATAGAAAAAGTTATTAGCCTTGGCGATCACGGAGGATTTCCCGCCAGAAGTATACGACGCCAAGAAAATCTTTGCTGGCGATCAGTTGTTCCAGATGTTGCATTAAGGCATTTATTTCCTCTGGTTCTTTATAATCATACCTGAAATTAAAACAAACAATACCTAAAGAGAAAGTAATTGCTATTGATTTTTTAAAATTTTTATTTTCACTTTCCAATTAAATACAAATACAAGTTAACCCATTTTAGGGATTATACTGGTCAACAATCACGAGATCGTTTACTTTAGGTATAAAATTATTGTTAGTGTCCTCTTTCGAAGGGTAGCTGAAACATTATTTTACTATCAGGATGCGTCATCTAGCGTTGGGTGAACAAACTATCAGGCAAAAAAACAGATTTCTGTGAAATGGAAAGCAGTATTGATAATTTATGATGAAACATTAAGGATTTTTTCGCGACTTACCGTTTTTAACTACTGGTTGATAGCAGTTCTTTCCCCCACCATTCCAACCGTGTTTAACCCGCCTATCCTCGCAACAACGAAACGGTTTACGTATGTCAACAATCAACAAGATATATTATCAAAAAATAAAAACGCGCATGAGATAAGCATTCTCCCAGCCGACGTCACTCGACGACTATTTCCCCCGAAACGGCGAGTTGTTCAATATAGGCATTCCGATTTCTGTTTAGATGTTAGATGGATTAAGCGCATGATTTATTTATTTTTAAACGTCATATAATGCCAAAATACAATAAACGTTAAAAAAGGCTTTAAAACACTTAGCTTTCCCCAACCGACAAGCAGAATTGTTGTCGTCGAGTGACGTCATGCGAACGTCGTAAAGAACATTAAATCGCCAAGTGGTTTTATCAACTCTGTAATAGTATCTGCATCAACATATTCAGTTCCTATCTAGACCTCCGATCAGTGAAGTGCTCGCGATAAAAAAACTTAGTTTTTCCGGGAAGGCGCTGAAGGAGCTGTATCAACAGCTTTTACCATCGGGATCAAGAAGAAACTCAAGCCAAACGATGAGTCCTTCTTCTGGGGCTAAGCGCTTGAGCGATGATTCCTATATCTGTTTCTTTCTGGGAGCCCCACGCACGAGGAATTTTCCTAATGGCGGAAGATGGTTGCGCGCTCAGCAGGAAGGAACAGTACTGACAGAAAACGGTTATGCGCGATACCAGTAGCAGTCTTCCTGGTCGGAACAACATTGTTTGAGCCTTTCATGACATTTGACATTGAAAAACTTTTGATTTTATAAAAATTTTCGGGAATTCCTGGGGGCTTCGAGCCCGCATCCAGTTGTTCCACTACAAAGCCCCGGAAAGCAGAGTCTGGAAAGGGGAGACCTGGCGGAACGTATTAAATTACAGGCCAATGGGGTTGTTTTAACCCCAAACATGTTAAGAAAGAAAACTTACATATTAATCGTTTAATACAGTTTTAAGTTTAAATTTAAATGTAAGGTTTTTGGAGAGTTGAGAAATAAGTCGAAAAGATAATATATAAACCAAATTTTTCATTTAATAAGATATTAGCTGTTTTCAAGTCAACTATAACAAGTAAATTTTTCCTTTATGATTTAAATATAATTGCACTAATTCATCCATTTGGGAATTAAATAATAAACCAAAAATCTGCAATCCAAATAGATGTTAAACCATAGCAAAAAAAAACATCACAAGAACCAAAACAATAGAAAAGCCGCGAATCCTAGATTATTTTAAATTGAAACTTGACATAACCATTATTAACGCTTCTCCTGACTAGTGGCGATAGCGGTAGATACTGGGTACAAAGTAATGACGTAGATACTGACGTCAGAACACCTTCGCGTACGTTACCGCTTCTCGCGAAAATAAACCGGTATGTTAACTGTCCTAAAAAATGTTCAACGCGGTATGTCGCCAAATTTTGGAAAATTTGATGACTGACTATTGGCAACACTGGTTGCATGGCGGCTAGTATTTATATTTACATTTTGCCTTTGAAAAATTATATTTATTTTGAAAAAGTAGAAAAGTTTCTGTGAATACTGTGTTTATTTGAGATAAAAACAATTTAACAAATAAAATGGCGTTACACTTCACAGTAATATTCTAAAAAATATGTATTAAACTCCCTATACCAAAACCTAACCTTGCATTTTAAGTTTTTATTCCTCTACCAATAAAACTATAAAATGGCTTGTTATTTAAATGAAAACGTATACACCCACACTTTTACCCCCCGAGAGTACCAAGTTGAACTTTTAGATTCTGCTAAAAAGAGAAATACAATAGTGTGTTCGAGTACAAGTTCATCAAAGGCCTTTCTTTTAGTTAAACTCCTTCAAGAGTTTTCCTGGCAAATGCGTCTGGAGCCCCACAAAAAAGCGTTGCTTATTTTAGATCCACAAAATGTGTCGGTTCTTGCTTCCCACGTTAAATACTTGACTGATCTTAAAGTAATTAGTTTAGGTGAGGAAGATATCCAGAATATTGATAGTCTCTTTAATGACAATCAGGTTATTGTAACCACAGCCGAAGTATGTATTAACAGCAATACTTTACTAGATCTCAAAAAATATAATTTAATAGTTATAGATGACTGTTTGTATGGCAATAGGCAAATTATGATTACAAAAATTATGAGTAAATATGAACAACTGACGAATGATTTGAAGTCAAGAATACTAGGTTTAACTACTGGATTGTTGGGCTCGGATCTGCAGTCTGATAGACTTGAAGCAGAACTTAGAAGACTTGAAAAACTGCTAAGTTCCGTTGTAGATACCTCAAGTGAAATAGTAACATTGATTCGTCTTTCTTGCCACCCAAAAGAATTTCTGATAACTTGTCCGAAAGTTGTGTCTTTTACTTTACATGAGACACTAATAGGTATTATAGAAGAATGCAAGGGATTCTTGAGTGAACACAGATATGACCCTAGTGAAATTTATGATGAAGAATTTTTAGAAGAATTTAAAGATATTCCTGACCCAAAAGTGCTACCTCTACAATTACTAAATAACTACCTGGATATTCTTGAGGACCTGGGACCTTGGGGCGCTGATAGAGCAGCTATCAATATTCTTTCAAAAATAGAAAAATTAAAGGTAGAATATGTTTATATATATTTAAATTTTTACAAAGAAATCATGATACCAATTACTAATAAAAATTTAAAAGTACCTCCTACCTCTTTAGTAGTTCAAATTAAAGTAATAAGGACTGGTCGGAATGCCAGCAGGCGAACTCCGTAATTCAATAGAGATAGAAATAGACAAGAAATAAGTTTAAAAGATTCTTTCTTTCTATCACTAATTGGTACTCCATATCATTTTCTCCAAGTGGCTCGTTAAATTTCGGTAATGGAAATACAGTATAATATTCAACATAAAAACATAGGCCGCTTTGTGGAAAAATGCACAATCTATGAAAAGATTCACTGATAGTAGCAGATTTTTTTTATTATCAAAACCTTGAAGCCTTGTTTTTTTTTAACGTTTTGTTCATCTTGATAGCTCCTTTTTTAGTAAAGATATTAAGATTTACCCTGGGACATGTTTACACTTAGTCTTATGTAAAAAATAGAGGTGATGCGATACTTTTTTAGCACAATGTAGTTATAGGTCTTCAAGTAGTTTTTAAAAAAAATTTAAAAAATGCAAAATTTGGTAGGAAAATATACAGGCAAATTATTAGTATATTTTAAAGGAAAATCCAAAAAGCTGTTCAGATTATTTTCTAAAATAGAAACTTGGTTAAAAAATTGTAAAATTTTTTATAGAAATGTGAGGAAATTTTGAAGATGAATAAAAAACGCAAAAAATTATAAATGCTTTATGCTAAAGTGCAATGTCCAAATATATTTAAAAATATGTATACACATTTTCAATTAAAAGTACATTTAAAACACTGATGGGGTGTAACATAAAAAATATTTTTTTGTTTCCCCAAAGTTGTTCTTTTCTACAAAATGCATAAAAATTGGGTCCATTTTATAATCCTCAAACCACAGACCACAAACACCAAACTTTAATAATTTAATTTATTTATTTAAAGATGAACTTAACAACACAAAACACTCTAGGTAATTACATGTAATTCAAATAATTAAAATATGACTTGAAAAATAAACACATAAGTAAACAAAGATTTGCAGTTATGGATATAAAAGTTCAAATGAATAAATAATACTAAGAATTCATAAAATGAAATCAAAAAATAAGTAAAGAGATTTTCCACTATAAACAGGAAATTTCTTCTCTATGGTGTTACGAAGTTCGCCTGCAGTTGGGCATGAAAATAGTTAGTTTTATGAAACTCCCAACAACATAACCAACAAATACAGTTGAAATATAATAAATTAAATTGAGGAAGAGCAGGTAGCTCTACCTAACAATGTAGTCCAATTCTAGTGCATGAAATTCTATGTGTATGTTATATAAATATGTTTATTGTTATCTTGTTTTTTTTTACCTCAAAACTCTTTTTTTTTTTAAGGTAAAAACACCCTACGAACGTCACTATCTCTTGTTGTGCATTATTTCAACTACGCTTGTGCACACTAGAGCAGTTTGCGATTATGAATTTGAAAAACTGGATAATGAAATTGAGAGAATTAACCATTATTCATCAGCCAAAGTTCTAAAATTTATACATATGTTGAGACAGTTTAAACCTGCTGGAGAAAAGCCCAAAATTGTGGAAGAAGAAAAATTGCCCGAGAACGAGGCACCAACTGGAAATTTTAAAAAGGGCAAGGGGAAGCCAAAGAGGTTAAATCAAAGAGTGCAAATGGACGATATGTTATGTGCACTTATTTTTGTTCACAATAGGTATAAGGCCAAGGCTTTATTTGGACTTCTTTGTGTAAGTTTAATGTCTACTATTACTAAATCTAATACCTTTATGTAGAACGATAACGAAGTTATGATAGGAGAAAAACACGCGAAACCTTTTGTAGACCTTAGATTGAAAATAAAAAGCTGTTCTGTTCTGTTTTCAGAGCTTGTCACAGGAAGATGATGACTTTTGGTGGATTTCTGCTCTTTTCTCAGTAGAAAAGGTAGCTGACATAGCCAAAGAACCAAGAGAAGCAGAGCATGAGCACAAAACGCAAGAAGAGGTTTTACGAAAATTTAGGTGCCATGAATGTAACATTTTAGTATCAACCGCGGTTTTGGAACAAGGCTGTGATTTACCAAAGTGCAATTTGGTCGTTAGATTTGATTTACCAGAAACGTTTCATAGCTATATTCAAAGCAAAGCCCGTGCTCGAGCGCCCGAAGCTCACTACATACTTTTCGCCAATGAAGATGAAATTGATGAATTTGTCAACAACCTGTCTCAATATAATGAGGTTAGATTAATTAAATAGACCAAACATTACTGTTTTATATTATTTTTCTTATAATTTCAGATTGAAAACACTCTCCTGAGACGCTGCCAAAGTTTAGAACCAGACAAATCAGAAGAACTTCTGGCAGATAGTTATTCCTCATGCTGTAAACCTTACCAACCCCGAAAAGAGGATGGTTCTCCAAATGTAACCCTCTTTAACTCTATAGCTCTAATTAATCGGTACTGTGCTAAACTACCAAGTGATAGTTTTACCAGATTGACACCAATATGGCATGAAAGAATGGTGACAGGTGGTTGGGTCTGTGATATACGATTACCCATCAATAGTCCAGTAAAACAAACCATTACAAGTCCTGTAATGCCGAATTCTTTGCTGTCTAGAAGGGCCGCAGCATTTTTATTATGTCAGCACTTGCATAAGGTTGGGGAGTTGGATGATCAACTACAACCTATCAGCAAAGAAAATTTTGTGCCTATAGATGAAGACTGGAATAGCATTACTATAGATGAAGAATTTGATGAAAATTCGGAAGTTAGGCCAGGTACCACAAAAAGAAGGCAATATTATAACAAGAAAATTGCTGACGCCTTGTTAGATTGCCACCCTGTGTTTGGGGAACCATCCTATTTTTACAAAATCGTAATGACTTTAACCTGTCCCTTGCCAGAAGAACAGAACACTCGTGGTAGAAAAATTTACCCTCCTGAAGAATCCATTCAAGGGTTTGGCATTCTAACTAAAAAAGAAATACCAAGGTACAATTTCTATTGTGTTTTAAGATTGTGTTCTTTTTTTTTAGTTAGATTATGTTTAATTTCAGATTAGCGCTTTTCCAATATTTACCAGATCAGGAGAAGTAAGTGTAGAACTAGTACTGTGTTCTAAAGAAGTTGTAATAGATGAGCAACAAACTCACAAAATTCAGGAGTTTGTTAACTATACCTTTACCAGCGTCTTAAGGCTTCAGAAATATTTGATGCTGTTTGAACCTAACTGCTCTAGAAAAAATTACCTAATTGTACCTACAATTGACAGTAAGGTTTTCTTTTAATAAAATACATTATATTTTTATTAATTCCAATAATTTTTAGCACAAACTGGTGTAGAAGTTGACTGGAATTTTATTGATCTAATTTACAAAAATCTGGATTTTGTTCCTCAACTAATTCCAGATGATGACCGTAAAGACTACAAGTTTGACATTAATGAATACAGAGATGCAGTGGTAATGCCTTGGTATAGAAATCAAGACCAGCCTCAGTATTTTTATGTTGCTGAAATTTGCTCATTTCTCAATCCCAAGTCAGCATTCCCTGGTTCTGAATACAAATCTTTTGAAGAGTATTATTTGAGGAAGTATGGTATTCAGATTCAAAACTTGGAGCAGTATCTTCTGGATGTCGATCATACTTCCGCTAGACTCAATTTTTTGACTCCAAGGTATGTGAACAGAAAGGGAGTTGCACTTCCAACCAGCAGTGAAGAAACAAAAAGAGCCAAAAGAGAAAATTTGGAACAAAAGCAAATTTTAGTACCAGAACTTTGTGCTATACATCCTTTTCCTTCTTCTCTTTGGAGGAAAGCAGTTGCATTGCCTTGTATTCTCTATAGGATCAATGCACTTTTGTTAGCTGACCAAATCCGTCGCACTGTTGCTGTTGATCTTAATTTAGGAAAAGTTCGCCTTGATGAAGGTAAGTTGTATTTTTGTGCAAAAATAGTAGTAACCATCTCTTTATTCTTACAGATTTTAAGTGGCCCGCATTAAATTTCGGGTGGAACCTATCCGACGTTCTAAGAAAGTCAAGAGAAGAGGACTTAAGAAAACAAGAGGAAAAACTAAGAATTTTGCAGGAGAAGGCTGAAGAAAAACTCCAAGAACTTAAAATAATAGAACTTAAGCCTGATAGTGACGAGGATCCTGTGGATGTGGGAGAATCCTCTGAAACCGATACAGATACTGAAAATGATACTCCGAATGGAAACAAGTGGATAGAAATCGGAACTTGGTCAAATGACATGGCTATAGGCGAATTCGACTCCAACGCGTTAGTAAGATATGCTTCTCCTACCAGTTGGCTTCAGGGTAACGCATACGACGACGATTTTTCTGATATGTCAGATGACAATTCTCAAGCAGAGTCTGAAGATTCTGGACACGCATGGGGTGGCCTTAGAATAGAATTTACTGGAGATCATCAAGCCGAGGCGTTGGACGATGAAGACGGTAAAGAAGAATTTTTCTGTCTTGTTGAAGATAAAAACGCCTGGAAGAGTGACGATAACAGCTTGGAAACTGAAACTTTGAGAGCAAAGTTTCATGAAGCCTGTGCTAAAAACAAAGAGCATATTTTGTCCAGTGGAATTTTAATTAAAAGCAATGAAGAGTTTCATAAGGATTCCAGCGAAGTTGGTGACAAAAGCCAGGTACCAGCAATGCAGTTAGAAAGCTGTATTAGTGAGGAACTATTCATTGCAGATGCGTCGCTTGACAGATTGGTTGTCACGCCTTCAGGACCTTATGTTAACGAGTATGACTTTTCAGAGCCACTTAATTTTAGTTTCGATTTGCAGCCAGATTTGAACACTCACCCAGGACCAAGTCCAAATGTGCTACTTCAAGCCCTCACCATGTCCAACGCCAATGATGGTATAAATCTTGAAAGATTAGAAACAATTGGTGATTCCTTCTTAAAATATGCCATTACTAACTATTTATACTCAAAGTATGAGTATGTGCATGAAGGAAAACTTAGTCACTTAAGGTCTAAACAAGTTAGTAACTTAAATTTGTACAAATTAGGTAAAAGAAAAGGGTTAGGTGAATACATGATAGCAACAAAATTTGATCCTCATGACAACTGGTTGCCTCCATGTTTCTATGTACCTAAACAGCTAGAAGACGCATTAATTGACGCACAATTTCCTGCAAACTGTTGGACAGTAGCAGATATGGCAGCAACGAGAAATATGACCATTGAAGAAATCTGCTCAATGGTAAGAGAACGTGGGGTACATGCTCTTCCAAATATAATTCCATATAACCTTGTTACCCAACATAGCATTCCAGACAAGAGCATAGCTGATTGTGTTGAGGCGCTGATAGGAGCTTACCTTATAGAATGTGGACCTAGAGGTGCTTTGCTTTTTATGGCGTGGTTAGGCATCAGGGTGCTGCCTAGAAATGATGATGGAACTTATGGGGAGGTAATAAACTCAAGTTAAGAAAATATGTTGCTATGTTTAACATTAATTTTATTTTAGGTGGAAATACCAAAATCTCCCTTGATAAGAAATATCCCCAACCCAGAGGAAGAATTAGAAAGACTTTTAGATGGATATGACCAATTTGAAAGACATATTGGATACAAATTTAGGGACCGTTCTTATTTACTTCAAGCAATGACGCATGCGTCGTACAGTCCCAATCAACTTACTGATTGTTATCAGAGGCTAGAGTTTTTGGGAGATGCAGTTTTAGATTATCTTATTACAAGGCATTTGTATGAAGATCCTAGAATGCATTCACCTGGTGCACTGACTGATCTAAGGTCAGCGTTGGTTAATAACACAATTTTTGCCTCTTTGGCAGTAAGAAATGGGTTCCACAAGTATTTTAGGCATCTTTCTCCTGGATTAAATGAAGTTGTAGAAAGATTTATTCGGCTACAAGAGGAAAGTGGACATACAATCTTGGATGAGCTCTATTTAGTTGTTGAAACCGAATGTGAGGAGGTTAGTCATATTATTTTCTTATATTTTATCTACAATTTGAAAAATTGCAGGGAAAAAAACGTTAAAAGTCCATTTTTGGGTCAAAATAAATTAATCAATAGAACATGTAGGTTTTGGTAAGCCGAACTCATTGGTATACTGGTAAATTTATTTCACATATTTTTGGTTTTATTAACGTATAGGTGTTGTGTTTAAGGATTTTTTTACCAGCTAAATTGTGAAACTTCATCGTTTGTCCTCTTAAACACGAATGGTTTTTACAAAATTAAAAAAAAAAACTTTTGTTGCAATTACTCTCAAACCAAATAAATAATTAATTTTATATGAAGCTAATACCCCTTGAAATTTTTTTTTATTTTTGTATTTTTTTTTGCAAATTTTCAGTGATTTGTGATTCATATTAATAAAATAAATGATTTATAATGAAAAAACCTCAAAATCTCATAAATAAAGAATTTTTTTTCCTATTTAGGACTAAAATTTTTAAAAACATTCACATTTTTGTTTATATCTCCTTTACTATTAATCCTATCGAAAATGTTTATATAACTTTTTATATAGATAATTTAGAAATCTGTATTTTTTGTTTTATAATTTTTTTTGTATCTCTTATAGTTTTTGAGATATTAACGATTATTTTTAAAATTTAAAACATCAATATCTCAAAAACTATAAAAACCACAAGAAATTCTATAAAAGATTAATTATGTTTTTTGCAAGACCTTTAATTTAGGTGATATAACTTTTTTGTCTAAATGCAACATTTTTTGAGTTATAATCAAAAAACCGAATTTTCAGAATTTTTTTAAGATGAAAAAAATTTAAAATCAATCTTTTTTTGCATTTTTGGCAAATTTTGAGTGATTTCAAATTCTAATGAATAAAATAAATGATTTATAATAAAAAAAATCCAATTAATAACAATTTTTTTTCTATTTTAGATTGAAATTTTCGGAAAAAATCACATTTTTGTTTATATCTCCTTTATTATTTATCCTATCAAAAATGTTTATATAACTTTTTATATAGACAATAAAAAAAGTTCTATTTTTTGTTTAATACATTTTTTTGTATCTCTTATAGTTTTTGAGATATTAACATTATTTTTTTTAATTTAAAACGTCAATATTTTTATAATGCTAAACTGACCTTCTAGGTTTATGGCTTTAATCCTAGTTAATTTGCCAGCTCTTCCCTTTCCAGTCACACGTTGCAATGTCGCCTCGTGAGCTTTCCCGGGCTTTGTCGGTAGAAAGTCTGTATTTCGGCCTCTATAGCCCTCAGAAATTCTAATTTTTTCACAAATTTAAACTTTTACAATGTTTTAAATTATAAAGGCACAAATGGCGGTCAAACCAAGGACTGCTATTGGTATTGCGTACAACCAGCTTGCGTCCGCACAACCAATCTTCCGCCATAGAAAGACAACCTCGTGCACCACACAAAACGTAACAACAACAAGGAACACTCTTTCCGCGCCACTGCGGTTGATTCCCTCGAAAAAGCATAGGCAAGCGGAAGTGTTTTATAATGCTAAACCTTAATACAATGGAAATACTTAATCCAAACCTTAATAAATTTAAATTTTATTTTAGAATGATAGCTGCTATATGAAAAGGAGGCAGATTTATTGTGTAAAAATAAACTTCTGCTTGTTATTGCACTAAAGGGAAACTTTTTATTTTTTAGGTAGAGGATGTTGAAGTTCCAAAAGCTCTAGGCGATGTCTTTGAATCGGTGGCAGGAGCTATATTTCTGGATTCAGGAATGTCTCTTGATTGTGTGTGGAAGGTATATTACACCATGATGAGGGCGGAGATAGAACAGTTTTCGAATCACGTTCCCAAATCACCGATTCGTGAGTTGTTAGAATTGGAACCAGAAACAGCTAAATTCGGAAGACCAGAAAAACTGGCGGACGGTAGAAGGGTTAGAGTAACAGTGGAAGTTTTTGGTAAAGGCATGTTTAAAGGGATAGGACGAAACTATAGAATTGCTAAGTGTACCGCTGCTAAATGCGCATTAAAACATCTGAAAAAAAGGGGGCTGTTAAGATAAAATAGAACAGACATTTGGTGTAAAAAATAAAATAAAAATATAAACTAAGTGATGTGCAACGGGTTGAAATTAAATGATATATTATAGTTGCTTTAACTGATCTACATAATATACAAAAACGACGTGATTTTAGTGCGATTAATTGTGAAATTATTCTCAACCTAGTCAGAGTTTTATAAACATGTATACAGGGTTAAGTAATATCTATATTTTTAATGACATGTTCTATAAAGGCATTTCTCTGTAAACTGGGCAACGTAGAAAGGAAGAATCATCACATTAAATGTTATGGAGGTAGTTTTAAGTAAGAGCCAGGGGACTGTGATGCATTATTTAATTAAAAAATAGATTCCTCTGATAATGTCAGTAAAACGTTTATTAGATTTCAAATATTATAAGTATACATTTTAAAAAAATTAATTTTTGTGAGATAAACACTTTTTTTTACCAGGGGACTGTTTTTGGGGACATTAAGGGGACTGTTTTTTAAGCATTATAAAAACGTTTTTGATGTAATAAACTTTATTTTATTGGATATTGTACGATTATAAAATGAACTATATTTTTCATATTATATCGGCCTGGGACAGTGAGTTGCCCAGCTTACAGAGAAATACACATAAAAGTCTTTTTCTTTCCTGGGAGCCGTCTTGATCACACATAAAAGTAGTTTTACACATACAAAAATGGCGAAAACTATCAGCAAAGTTTTGATAAAAATTTTTATTATTGTTTTTGGTGATAGTACATTTATTTGTGTTTGATACTCACAACACAGGTCCACAAAAAAAAGTGTTGTGTGTGACTAAGATTTTTTGGCGTAATTTTTTCCGCTGAACACGAATCTAAAGTCAAAATGGGGTTTAACAGCAAAAAATCGAGAAAGGGCGTAATTTCAAAAATTAACGATTTTTTTTTAATTTAAAACGTTAATATCTCAAAACAATAAAAGATACATGAACTTGATAGGACATAAACTATGTATTTTTACAAGGCCTTTAATTTAAGTTATATAACTTTTTCATCTAAATGCATATTTTTCGAGTAATAATCAAAAACCCGAATTTTCTGAAAAAAAAAGAAAATTAATTATTTTTTTTATTTTTGCAAATTTTAAGTGATTTGGAATTTAAATAAATAAAATAAATGATTTATTAGTAAAAAAACTCACAAATCACATTAATAAAAAAAATCTTTTTTTTTTCTTATTTTGTCCTGAAATTTTTTGTCAAAATTATATTTTCGTTTATATTTTTTTAATTATTTATCGTATCAAAAATGTTTATATAACTTTTTTATAGACAATTTGAAAAGCTTTGTTTTTTGTTCTACCACTTTTTATTTGTGGACCTGTGTAATCTATACCTATAATTTATGCTCACAAATGCTAATTTTGTTAACAACTGCAATGGATTAGTTTAACATAACCTGGAAAGGTTAAAAATTTAAATATTTTTGTCTTTATGTTTTTAATTACTGGTTTTAGAATAACAAATTCTCAAAACTATATTAAAAGTTCAGAAAAAATTTAACGAATGGAGAACCTAATTTTCAAAATAATTCCCATATGTGTGAAACGGCTTTAAAATTTAGTAAAATTGTTTACAAAAATTTTAAATTTCATTTTTGGCCCAAGATCTCGCTTTTGCCTTGAGTTCTAGATGTGCTTATTAGATTCTAGTCAATTTATTCATACAATTTTGCCAATCTTATGCATTGTTTGTTTATAAGAACAAAATTCTTTGTTACTGTCCTTAGCCAAGCAAAAAATATTTTTAGTTAAACAAAATCATAAGTTGTAATTTTTTAACTTTTTGTAACTCATACATTTTTCAAATTTGCTTCTAAACAGGGACATTGAAAAGGGAAATCTAAGATATCTTTGGACGATAAAATAAAATTAAAATGATACCCATTAAAAAAAACACTAATTCTTTAATAATGCCGTTTTTCATTGGCAAAATAAGCACATTCGATAAATTTCTGTCTTTTATTGGCCAAATAAAAAACATAAATGCATTTAATGCGCCCTTTGTATACCAATCGAAAACGCTATATGGGTTTAATTATAGGTAAAAGTAGAAACACTGGGCGTATACAGTGTGACCAATAAACTCCGCACCATATAAGAATTTTTTCTCTCTTTTTTTCTTCTGTATTTGTATTTTTGTGAATTTGATCAAATTTAATCGTCAAATTTAGCAAAATTATCTGTTTTTCTAAAAACCATAACCAGCTAAAATTTATTTACTCAACAATTTTCTTTTGCAAATATTGCAGATATTTATGCAAAGGAGGTGGGTAAAATTCGGCATTTTTTGCTCGTGAAAATTCAAAGCTTTAGTTAGGGCCATTTTATTATATTTATAATAAGTCCAAGTATTTTTATTTACATCTACAATGAATTGGTACAAATCGAATATTTTTTCTTTGCTCTCACCCAAAAATATCTCAGAAGATGCCTATGCAAAGCTCTCGTTAAAAGAGCAGCTCAAAATTTTAATTTTAAGAGGTTTTTCATAGTTCTTTAAGTTTTTCTGTCTAAATAACATAAAAAACGGGTTTTTTACCACTTTTTGCCCTGCAAGCTGTAAAAAAATTATTTTAACAGAAAATGAATGAATTGATCTTATTAGGCACTAAATTGGGTACAAAAAGTTCCATAGGGTCAAATTTTATCTTTTATGTTTGACTTTCTACAGAGCTTGGAATTTCAAATTTTCGGTTTATTGCATTTTTAAGCTAAACTATTAGTGTCAGAGAAAAAAGTTAAACAGCAAATTTGTAGTACATCTGAAATACTATGAAAAAGTCCTCATCCACTTTTTCGTATTATCAATCACAACAAAGTTACAGGCTCTTAAATATTTATTTTTTCAATAACGGCAATTATACTGTAAATAGTGCTTGCTTTTGATATCTGCATTAATATTTTTCATAGTAGAGTTAAAAAATCATAAAAATATGTCTAAATAAGTCAGTAACTATTAACTATTGATAATACCAAATATCTTAATCATCAAATTTTGTTGCAAATTTGATGTAATAGCAAATTAACACCAAATTTTTTGTCTAATTATCGATATTTCAGTTTGTAAAAGCAAAAATTTAAAAAAATAAATATTTAAAAGCTTGTAACTTTGTTGTGATTGATGATACGAAAAAATCGATTAGGACTTTTTTATAGTATTTTAGACATACTACAAATTTGCCATTTAACTTTTTTCTCTAAGACCAATAGTTTAGCTTAAAAATGCAAAAAAACTGATAATTTAAAAATCAAAGCTCTGTAGAAAGTCAAACATTAAAGATAAAAATTTGACCTAATAGAACTTTTTGAACCAAATTTAGTGCTTAATAAGGTCCATTCATTTATTTTCTGGTAAGATGTTTTTTTCACAGCTTGCAGGGCAAAAAAGTGGTAAAAAACCCGTTTTCTATATTATTTAGACGGCAAAACTTGAAGGACCATGGAGAACCTATTAAAATTATGATATATTATATATATATATATATATATATATATATATATATATATATATATATATATATATATATATATATATATATTTTTATATATATATATCATAGATAAAATAATAATTATAATTTCATAGGGTGTGGAGTTTATTGTCCTCACCATAGATATGCGACGGCGTATATAACATATATATTATGTAGTTTTAAATACAAAAAAATTGTCTCTTGATGTGTTCACATAGCATATACCGATATAAATGGAAAAATATGTAATTGTTTTTTGTACCTATGTTTATTTAAGTACTTCATATCTGTTAGAACTTATCGAAAATTGTAGCACAAGCATTATTTTCTAACGTGATATTCAATAGCAAATTATATATTTCTTCCTTTTGTCAATGTTAGTAATAAGGCTGTGAAAAATATTTTAGACGGGTGACATTGACACTAAACGAATTTTTGTCTCGTCAAGGCATCGTCGATTATACAGGGTGAGCAGGAATAATTGATTACGACTAATTACTTTGT
This sequence comes from Listronotus oregonensis, assembly GCA_019359885.1. Taxonomy (NCBI): domain Eukaryota; kingdom Metazoa; phylum Arthropoda; class Insecta; order Coleoptera; family Curculionidae; genus Listronotus; species Listronotus oregonensis. The sequence goes on from JAHBCN010007033.1 coordinate 38,214, forward strand.
TATTAGCAGGTGACGTTTGATTTTTTTCCATTTTTTTTTAATTTAATATTTTGAATGTACAACAAATTTTAAGGTCTATCGGAGCAAAATTGACGGATTTATGATGGTGTTAATGACGGTTGCTTCAACTCAGTTGCGTAAGCGTACAAAACTTTAAATCTTTACATTTTCCCAAAGATGTAATTTTTAAAGTCGGTGACCACCATTTCGAAAAAAATACTAAACCGATTGTTTTAAAAATTTGTATACATATTCTACATACAAATAGCTATCAAGTGGCGTCGAGTTTTTTCAATAAGTATGAATCTTATAATAACAAATAGGTCGATTTTTGGTCAAAAAATCGACATTTTAACTTGAAAATAATGGAAAAAGTTAAAAAATTGATAAAATAAAAACAAACTCGGCGTCAATTGAGAGAGAAACAAATTAAAACAATTTGTTTTTCAATTTTAAATAGTCCAGTGCTGAGAAATCGCGGTCACCGCAATTTTTTTTTTCGAGGCACCAGCGAAGAACCTGTAATAAATCCGTTATTTCTTTATATTCTTGTACCATAATTTTTTCAAATATTGTATTATAATATACTAATTTTCAAAATAAATCTATAATAAAAATATATTATAAAAAAATTCTTGAAAATAGGCCCTTTTTTGACCAAACAAACTTTGCCCCCCACCCCCTTTTAATAATGCTGTATTATATTGCGCGAAACTTCTCCATGCATCAGATGTGCGTCTCGTATATTCTGTGTTTTTAAACTGAATTTTGCAAATTGAGAATAAGGCCACTTTTGCTCTAATGGTCTCAATTTAAAAATAAAGTATTATTAAAATTATTTATTTAGCCTGCATTTTCATATTTATTTATAATAAAGCTACCTGTCGTAAACACTTAACTTGGATCACCCTGTGTACATAAAAATTTGAACTGTAGAAGTAATAAGTGTTACGCCGAAAAATGACTTGATTTTGCTTACTTCTATGGTACAGTACATTCCACATTAAATCATTGATTTCTCGTTTTACCTGCTACTGTTAGTCGTAAAACCCAATAAACTTAAAGGACCCGCATGTAGGTCCGGACTTAAAATTTCCTTTATTATTTTACCTACTTTTTGATATATTATGTAGGTTAAAGGCAATTGCAGGTGTTCAATATAAAGCAGAGTCTTTTCATCTTAGTTGATCAGTCGTTTGGAGTTTGTCAAGGTATTTACGTGTGTGTTATTAAGCATCCAAAATAAGTAACCTAAACTATTGATATTAGTAGGTAATCAGGACCTGTACCATTTCAAAAGGTGCGGTGCCTACACAATAGATATTTGTCAGGCAACTTATTTATGGCTGGGTTTACCACTAAGAGTTGTCATTTAAATTTTATTGCGGTCGAGAAATTAACGAATTAATGTGGAATGTACCATACATTTTTTTTAAATACCTTATATTAGAATACCCAGGTCTACCAGCTCAGGTAAATGTTCTTTAGTATTAGATAAGTTTTTTTATTTAATTTTAGGAATATGTTCAAATAAACACTCATTTTATGGTTTTAAGGATGTCCACAGACGCTGAGATTTATTGTACAACGGATCTAGAGAACTAAATAATACAGAGCTTTATTTCGACTTTTCTGCACCAGTGCTGGGTAGAAATCGAATTCAGGAATTGATTTTTTTTAAGGATCTGATCGGTTTCTTATATAATTTTAAAATGATTCGGAATCGATTTCTTTTTAGAAGGATACGATTCCAAAAGGAATCAATTCCTTATATTTTAAATTTGAGACAAATCGGTTTATAAATGTCTAAATCCGCCATTTTGAATACGCCATTTCAAGCATCACTTTGATTTTTGAAAATAAAGACAAAGACTTTTAAAACATCTGTATATTAATATCTTTAAATGAGGAAACACACCTAACATAAATTTTAGTTGCAGTTGATCTTAAACATTTTGATTGCTCGATCTTTATAATTTTTTTTGAATTCTTGAGGTACTATTAAATAGGACATTATAAATATTCTAGGTGTCCTACAAGAATGAATTTAAAATGTAAATATACTTTTATATTCCACAAGCAGAAAAATTATTAAACGGTACTTGTAAAACTTCCTGTAAAGAAACAATAAGATGTCCCATTTATAAGTTGCATCGCAAGTTAAGTTTTGGAATACAGTTCGAAAAAATGTTCTATTTAAGTGTAGTTTCATGTTGATCTCAGAAATAACATATTTAAATTTGAAGAATATTTACCAAAAACAAATTTTCCAAAGGGTTTTAGCACTTTAAAATGAAGCTAAAAATTACATTTTGCGTGTTAAAATATTTGACGCTTAATTTATCATCTGGATCATGTAGTATTATTCGTATCATAGTTAGTATAAAAACTAAAGATGATCCGGATGCGTGATCCAAAAAATAAGAATCGATTCCCTGAATTCAATTTCTTTTTTTCTTAAAGAAAGGAATCGTGATTTGTATCGGTAATTCGATTCATTTACGATAATTCGCAAATTAATTCCTTTTTTGAAGGTTCCGTCCCAGCTCTGTTCATATTAGTGAGTAACAGTTTGCCCTATTTTAGTCTTCAAATGAGTTGTATCAAAGATAATACTACTACGAATAGATGGTTAATTTAAATGGGGCGTTTTGAATCAGTTCGAAGATATCAATGCTTCCGTAAATGCGAATAAAATTAAGTCGGTAACCCCTGCCCCAGCGAAACAAACCGTGCGACATTGCCAATGTCTGTCGCTGGTACCTTATTCGGAACACGAAGTAGCGAAAGCGGGCGGCGAAACGGATTATGTTTTTTTTAGTCGCGTTTCATCACATAGTAAAGGCCGGCCGCAACACGGGTCTTAGCTTTTCGTTAAGGATAGCGAAAATCTTCTCGATAAGACATCGTCGCGTTAGCCAAAGTCCATTAGGGGTATCAAAAATATAGCATTGAATGGTTCATCTTATCCGTAGTAGTATTATCTTTGGTTGTATATGGGTGTATACATTGCGCGAAACTTCTTCGCGCATCATCCTCTCTACACCGAAACACCCGCGAATTTGATGCGCAACAAGAAAAAATGCGATTCAGGTTTCTAAACAATGATGCGCGAGGAAGTTTTGCGCAATGTAATTCCGCCTTAACACACAAAAACTGTAAATCCAAAATGTTTTAATCGTTTAAAGATAATAAGTAGGTGTTTCTTTTGAATAAATTATTGTTTGTTCTCAATATTCAAACGTGATTCCAGCCTGAGATCCGAGTCCAGTCTAAAATTATTTTTTAAAACAAAGCGGACTTTACCTTTACAAATAGTCTGATCTGAGTTCTCCTTTTCGGACTGAATCTCGGAGGCGTAATAGGCAATGTTGCCACCTCCGAGATTCAGCTCGAGAAGGGTCAGTCCGAGTACGCGTAAATGTAAATTCCGCTTAAGTAATGTGGGTATTTATGAGTGCTCATATAAATTGTTGTTTATACACAGGGTAATAAGTAATGTAATAAACAACTGATAAATTAACTGCAATTTTAAAATAACTTTTAGATCGTCATAACGAAAGAAAGTGCGATTTTTAGGTCATATTGGAATTGGAAAATAGTTGATATTTTCCATTAAATGTATTACCTGACTTCCTTAATATTTAGTGTTATCATGCACATTCCCTTTATCATAACTTTATTTATTTTTAAATAAGATGTTTTTACAGTTTGTAAGATTTCTTGTGTATTTTTTTCCCTTGCAATCAATGGCATATACATGGGTAGGGGCAGGGGTCCCAGTCCCCCACTTTTTGAAATACCTTAAATAATTTTAAGAGGTAATTTAATTTATTATCTACATTATTTCATTTAATTTTTGAATTAAACATCTTATTGTAGTCAATATACGCCACTGCAATATTATTTAAAATACAGTTTCAGCATAAGATACAAGTAGATTGTATAAATTGTGTTGTGGTTTCGCTAATTTACTATCAGTTGATCTATTTATTATCAGTTTTTTTTTAAGATTAAGAGGCTCGTTTGGTGGCATTTTAAAACGTGTTACTTGTCCTAAGTAGCTCTCTCTATAGTCGGACCCATTTTTTTTCAATTTTTTTAAGATTTTTAGACTCTAAAATATAAAAAAAATGTCAAGCAGGCCTGATCTTAATCATATTATACTATATATATATATTATATATATATATATATATATATATATATATATATATATATATATATATATATATATATATATATATATATATATATATATATATATATATATATATATATATATATATATATATATATATATATATATATATATATATATATATATATATATATATATATATATATATATATATATATATATATTATATATATATATATATATATATATTTATATTTTATATTATTGTCCAAAAGTTGTGGTTAAATTAAACCATTTAGGGGCATTAAGTAAATTATTTATTTTTTGTGATACGATGGCAGTTTTGTGATATAATCACTAATTAGTTACTTATGTAAGGTTAGTTTAGTTCTTTATTATTGTTTTTTTTTGTTCTATTTATTTAATTTAATACTGAAGGTTTTCTCAATATATTCGCATTTTTTTATTACTTTTTGCTTTTTATTTCAAAGTCCTTTTACTTGTTTGGTATAAATGAAAGAAATATTGCATTTTTACGGCACCTTTTAGTAGTGCCATTACGGAATTTGTACACATTTGAACTACCCCCATTATTGTCTGGATAATGTCATCCAGACGGGACCTACAGTTTAACGTGGGTTCCGAACTACACCCAAACGACATTTGTTTTCACTGACGGTCACACATCCAATTACTGATTGACATATATTATTATCTGTAAGTTTTAGGAATAAATCTCTTCTTTGCGGCTCCAAGAAGTGAATTTTTTAAAATTTAGTACAATGAGGAGTAAAATTATTTTTCTTCTCACATATTAAAAGTTGGGCATCCAACGCCTCATATAAATTCCGAAATGTTTAATAAACGATCTCAAGTTTTCTAGTTTCCTGTTATTTTTTTTGCCTTTCTGTCATCTTATTGATTTTTATAATTTAGCTTGAGTGTATCAAAAATCAGTAATTTCTTTTCTGACATTGCTTCCATCTATCGCCACCTACCTAAACTATTTTAAAGAAAATTAATATTTTTTTGAATATTTATTACGTTTTAAAATCAATACTAACAGGTTCTTATTTTTCTAAAACTATGATATGTTGTAGATTTCGACTTCTTGAACAAATGTCCTCATGGGCTCAACGAGCGGTTTTAGAGTTATAGAGCCTCAAAGTTTTAATATATTTTCTAGTATCCTAAAGCATATACAACACATCTTTTCATGTATACCTTTAGGTTAGGCAATTATATAGGATAGTAAAATATATAAAAAGTTCTTATATACAATATTTCTTATAGCAGTGGCGTCGGAACATATAAAATTAATATTAAATTGCTTAAAATGCACAACCTCAACTTTTCATTTTTGAGCATAACAGAAGAACAAACGGTTAGATTTTTTTGATTGTTTGGCATATTAATGTCCAGACTTATAGTAAAGATATAAACATATACAGGGTTGAAAAAAAAAAAGGTGGTTTTGGACTATATTTTTACTACGCCATCTAATTTTATATTATCTACTTAAGTTTATAAAGAGACATGTTTTATTAACTCTTTAAAACGTATACAGCTCATAACCAGAGGTATACCTGTACAAAAAAAAAAAAAATGCTTATGATAACGCCAAAATATACGGGGTTAAAAAACAAGGTACATATTTCTTATAGCAGTGGCTCGAAACATTATTAAATTGCTTAAAATGCATAAACTCAAAAATTAATTTTTTGAGCATAACTGAAAAAGAAACGATAAGATTTCATTGACTGTTTGGCATAGCAAAGATAAAAATATATACAGTGTATAATTTAATATCGCCAGTATATACAGGGTGGAAAAACCAAGGTGGTTTTGGACTATATTTTTACCATGCCATCTAATTTTATTTTATCTAATAAAGTTTATAAAGAAATATGTTTTATTAAATTAAAAACACATACACTGTTTTGAGGTTTACAAGTTTAAGAAAGCTTATAAAGGTGTAGCTCTCTATAAAATTTTAGGTAGATAATATTAAAATCAATGGCAAAATAAAAATACAGTCCAAAATTACATATCTAAGTTGAAAATTTGTTATAAAATTGTTCTGTTGTAATTTATTTATTTTTTTATTTATTTACAAGTTCAGGATACAGCAGAAATAAAGTTCCAAAAAAGTATCCACTATATACAGTTATTCTTAAAAATAAATTTTACAAAAAAAGGTTTACAAGAAGTAATTATTATTATTATATTTTATTTTTTATTTATTATTATTATAAAATTTATTGGAATAATTTTGTCAATAAAAAAAAAATATAAACTCGCGTCTAGAGACGCCCCGGATCTGTATGGCTGGCGAGCTTCTTGACAGTGTTGACACATGAAACATGGCTTTATTGCAGGGACTTGGCGCGTAATTTGAAAAGTAGGCTTTTTCCAAATAATGCATTTAATGTAAAATAATAATAATAAATAAAAATACGTCTCCCCATTTTTACGTCTAAAATATAATTGGGGAAAATAAAAAGCTGATTTGCTAACCAGAACTAACCATGACCGACTAAAACTTAGAGCTTTTGTTGTTGGTCTAAATTATCCCTATCATACAAGTTATTAAATTAATATTTTATAATTTTTGATATGGTAGAATATGATATATATATATATATATATATATATATATATATATATATATATATATATATATATATATATATTATATATATATATATATATATATATATATATATATATATATATATATATATATATATATATATATATATATATATATATATATATATATATATATATATATATATATATATATATATATATATTATATTTTTATATAATATATTAAAGTGTTCTTATATATTTCCCGGATTTTTGTAATACGTTGTTAAAATTTTGTTTATAACTTCTACAAATAATTTAGACAAATTCAAAAGCCCTAAGTTCTAGTCGGTCATGGTTAGTTTGGGTTAGCAAAGCGGCTTTTTATTTTCTCCAATTAAATTTGAGACGTAAAAATGCGGGGGACCTAATAAAAAAGACCCTAAGTTATTACATTAAAATGTAATTTTTTAGCCGAGTGTCTGCATAATAAAGCGTTTCATGTGTCAACACTGTCAAGAAGCTCGTGATCACGGGGTATCTCCAGACGCAAGTAGAGATTTTCTATTATAGACAGGAAATTTCTTCGCTATCGTGTTACAGAGTTCGCCTGCTGGTGTAGCGATTGCTACGCCCCTGGTTTTGGTACATTTAAAGCAACTTGACAACATGCATGAAGCGGTCGGGATAAGAGCGCAAACGAAATCTGTCTTGTGCTGCCTCTGGTGTAAGTTCAAAATAAGTTAAATTTCGAGGCCGTCAAAACTGTCATTCGGAATTCTGCTCTCAGTTTGTGTTTTGTTGAGATGTGTGCTGTTACGCGGTTAGGTTTGACAATCGGGACTCGCACATGTGATCGTCTAAAGTTCGCAGATTTTTTCTGTTTTTAAATCGACGCTCTACAATGACTTTTGTGATAACCAAACGGTATGTTTTTTTATTTAGTTCACAGTCTTTTTTAAAAAACAACTTAACCTAATTGGCTTTTAAACTTAAAGTACCGTATCAAGTGATGCTGTAAGGTTTATCTCTAGACTTTCCAAAGATTTTATATAGAGGAAAGCGTACATATGTGTTAT